>PVIJ01021382.1:0-18622 GCA_004024925.1 Scalopus aquaticus | reverse complement strand
TCACCAGGGCTGGAGGGCGGGGCCGCAGATGGCGCAGGCAGCTGGAGCGCGGGCGGGGGCGAGGCTGTTGGCCGGCTGGAGGGCGGGGCGAAGCTGATAGCACGGCTGGAGGGCAGGGCCGTGGCAGTGCTGGGGCGTGCACGCCTGGGGGGCTTTGGCTTGCCTCGGTGGGGTTGCCCTGACCTGGCTCCCTCTTCTGTGCGGGGCAGAGGGGGAAGTGCCAACCAAGCGCGGCTTTTGTTCCGCACTTCTCCGGCACCTGGAGGGTGGTTGCGGCAGCCTAGTCCGCAGTCTTTATTTGAGGGTTATGAAGCTGACCGCCCCCCGCGGTAATTCTCTGCCAGCGGCGCAGTGGACCTGCCTTGGGAGCCCTCGCTCTCCTGCATGGGACAGGGCAGGAAGTTCCTATGGCGTGCGGCTTGTGTCCTGTGTTTTTCCCGCACCTGTAGCTGGGAGATTTTTCTTTTTTCTCCCACGTTTCCTCCAGTGGTTAGCTATTAATAGTGTCACTGAAGGGGTGGGTAGACCACTACCCCAGAGATCTGTTCCAAACAGGAGCTAGAGTGCTGGCTCCGTAATGGTGGTGGGGGGAGGGGCCACACCACACCAAGGCTGCCTGGGACTTTGTTCCGTGTCCCACCAACTTCCCGAGTGCACGCTGCCCTCTCCAGGGCTCTGTTGCTACCTGGAGGGACTGCTGGTGTCAGTCTCGAGTTTTATCACTCTGCCGTGCCCGGGAAAACGCCTCTGCTCACCTTTTTTTTTTTTTCTGGGTTTCCTCAGGTGCCTCTCGTTTTGGTCTCCTGGTCCGGTTTTGTGTTGAGGGGAGAGGGGATCTGGTGGTTCTTTCTTCTCCTTGATCAGTCTTTTTAGCTTCTTTCCAAGTTCTACTCACCCGTGAGGGTGTTAGATTTACGTAGTGTTACTGAATCTTCTCTGGGTTTGGCTGATGTCTCTTTATAGGCAGCTTTTCTTTTGGGAGAGTTGATACTAGCGTCCCTTCACCGCCATGTTGATGAAATACAGGCCAGAGGCATGGGGCGGCGAGCGGGTTCACCAGAGACAGAGTGGGGAGCGAACAGGCAGATCAGAGATGCACTGCTGAGGGGAGCAGCAGGAAAGGCAGGAGAGATCTCCCGCACCATGTGGGATTCTCCCCGGCTGGGCATCGAACTCGCCTCGCTGCTGCCCACAGCTCCACAGCACAGCGCTCAACCACTGCGCCACCAGGGAGGCCCTGAATAGGAAGTTAAGTAGAAGTTTTAGCATTATTAAAGAGAAGGTAGTGGTAAAAACTATAGGACTCAGGCGAGAGATCTGGGATGGAGATACAGATTTGGGAGTCGGCTGCTAAATGTATATAGAAAGGAGAATTTCCAACATCTAAGGGTAATGAGGGAAGAACTTGCAAAGGTGTTTAAGTAGTGTTTGTCAGAGATAGGAGGAAAAACAGGATGGAAGGATGGATGATTATGTTGGATACTACTGAGTAGTTGACCAAAAAAAAAAAAAAAGACTAAAAATGTATAGTGGAGGTTCTTTATATAGACACCATTGGTAACTTAGCAAGAATGGTTTAAACAGGGTGCTAACGTTTAGGGATATTTGCATTATGTTGCTTGAAGAATGAGTAAGAAGTGAGCACTTGGAGACCGTGAACATAGACAACTCATTCAAGAAGTGCGAGTCTGATGGGAGATAATTGATGAGACAGTGGTTGAAGGGGGATGTATAGTAATTAAGGAAGAAAACTTTTCTTCTTTTTTCCAAAGAGGGATAGACCTTGAATGTGTTGAGAATACTAATCAGAAGTTCTTGAAGAATATGGAGAGTCAGGAGATAACTAGTAGATTAGAGAAGGCTGAATCAAATAGGCTTCACCTGATATTGTATTTATTGTCACATGTCTTCCTAGTCTCTGCGAGTGATGAGTTAAATTTATAGTTAATTGCCAAAATGAGAAAGCTCTCACCATATCCATACTTCCTCATTGTTCAGTTTTCCTCTTCAGCCTGCTATGAATATTCCTTGGTAAAGGGAGGATTGGAAAATCATTGTTCCTTGGACCACCTTTGTCTGATAGGAGACTGCTTTTATTCCACTTTGCCTTTATGGTACCAGAGAATTTGGCACAGAATGTACTGGGCATCTATCTTGCTGTTGTGTAGGTGTAAGGAGTGGGCATTTCCCTGCCTAAAAGAGACTCAATAGGATCAGTACAAATGAATATATACATTTTATATAATATAAACAGAACATATTTTATAGAATTTTTATTTATTATTATTGCCTCTAAATAAAATCCACCTCATTTTACTGACAAAATATTAAAGTAACCAGAATTGTCATCTAGACTCAAAGAACAATATTCTAGTTTTACATGGATTGTTTCAGAAAGCAGAAAAAGAACAACTATACTCCTGGAACATTTTATGAGATTAGTATAACCATGATGTCAAGGACAACTTGAGAAAATAAATTAACATAGAGTCAAAATAGACTCCCGGTTGCACAGCGGTTAGGTGCTTCGCTGTGGAGCTGTTGGCAGCGGTGACACGAGTTCGATGCCTGGCCAGGGAGATTCCCACATGGCATGACAGACCTCGCCTGCCTCGCCTGCTGTTCCCCTCAGCAGTGTGTTTCCGTTGATCTGCCTGTTCTGCTCCCCACTCTGTTTCTGGTGAACCCTCTCGCTGCCCCACACCTCTGGTCTGTACCCCAGCTTGTATGCATAAATAAATAAATAGATCTTCAAAAAAAAAAGAGGAGAAACATTTTCCAGCTGTTTAAGGAGGCCAGCATGTGTTACCAAAATCTGGCAAAGGCATTATAATGGAAGAAAGGAAGAAAATGGAATACATTATCCCTTGTGAATATAGGTACAAAACTGATTCATAAAATCTTAGCGAAGAGTATCTTGCAGTACATTTGACAAAATTGGTTTTAACACAGAAATGCAAGATAATCTAATATTAGAAAATCAATCACTATAATTTAGCTACATTAGCAAACTAGAGAACACATGATCATTTTCATATATGCAGGGAAAGTACTTAATAAACTCTGTGCCCATTTGTGATAACAATTAAATAAACTGGGCTAGAAGGTAACTATATCGATTTGATAAAATTATCTTTGAAAAAACAACAGCTAACATACTTAGTGGCAAAATATTGAACTCGTTACTCCTATGATTAGATGAGAAACAAGGCAATATGTCCATAACTGGTAATCCTCAGAAGTGGAAAGATGTTCTCTATTCACAGAAAACATGATTATTTATATAGAAAAATCCTTGGGAATTTCCAAAACAATCATTAATTCTAATAATGAATTTAGCAAAGTTGCTAAAATTGATCACATCTCTATACTAAAGCCAGCAATTGGAAAACAAAATAAATTTTATTTATACCAGCTTCAGAAATACCTACTTTTAGGGATAAACTTAACCAAAAGAAGTGCAAGATCTTTTTTTTTTTTTTTAAAGATTTATTTTTATTTATGCATACAATGCATACAAGAACTGGGGGGGGGAGGCCAGCGCTTCAGGGGACACCAGAGACACTTCTGTCACCAGAGACAGAGTGGGGAACAGAACAGGCAGATCCACTTAAATACACTGCAGGGGCAAGCAGCAGGTAAGACTGGAGAGGTCTGCTTCCCCTTGTGGGTGAGCTCCCTGGCCAGGGATCAGTGGCTGATTGCAGTGGCTGACAATTGCTTGACAATGCTGAGACTTAACCCCTTGTGCCACCAGGGAGGCCCCAGTGCAGATCTTTTGCTGAAAACTGCAAAACATTAGCGTAATTAAAGTAGGTATGAGTAGAGAAATACTATGTTCATAAATTGGAAGACTCAATATTAAGATACCACGTCTTTCAAATTTGTCTGAAATTTTTAGACAAATGCAATGAATTTGGAATATCCAAAGCAATCTTAAGAAAGAAAAACAAAGATAAAGGACTACATATTTGACTTCAATACTTAATATATAGCTCCAGAATCAGGAAAGTGTGGTACTGGCTAAACAGTGGAAAAATAGATCACTAGAGTGCAACAGAGAGTCCAAAAACAGCCTGTTCAATTATAATTGGATTTTCAACAAAGGTCAAAAATAATCTCTTGGGGGGAAGAGATACTGTTTTGTCAATATTAATGGCCCTGGAATAAGTGGATATATGTATTGGGGAAAAAGTAATCTCATCATATATTAGCCCCAGATTAACTCAAAATGGATCCTAGTTCTAAACAGACTGTCTGGAAGTAAAATAGAGGAAAATATTTTAGTTTTCCTGACATGTTGTGTGTCCTGGGAAAAGGTCTGTTAAACAGGATACTTAAAGCATTAACCAAAAATATTGACAAATTGATCATCAAAATGATAAACTTACTCATCAATAAGCTACACTAATAGCTTCAGTAGGCAGAATGGAAACAAAGAACTTGTGTTGAGAATATGTGAAGATCTCGTACAGCTGAATAGTAAGATACATAGACCATTTATAAGAGGGGAGATATTTTGATATATCATTAAAAGGATATATACTGATGAATAATGAGCACATGAAAAGATGTGTAATGTCAACAGTCATCAGGAAAATATAAATTAAAACCACAGTGAAAATCACTACACACTCACCAGAATAGCTCAAATTTAAAATATGTATTGCCATGAACATAGAGCAGTTGGAATTCTTGGCATGAATGTATATTACTATTGAATGTAACATAATAACTAGAAGTGTTGAAATCAAAACTTTCAAATTCTGTTAATGGAAGTGTGACATGGCATAATCACTTTAGAAAAAAATCTGATAATTTCTTATGAAACTAAACATACAAGTATCCTTTAACCTAGCAGTTCTTCTCTTTGGTGTTTACCAGAGACAAATAGAAATAGGACTATTAAAAAACTTGTACAGGAATATTAATAACTCCAAACTGGAATGAACCCAAATTTTCATCAGTAGGTGAAAGGGTAAATAAATTATGGTATCTTCTTATGACTGGCTATTGCTGCTGTTATATGCAATTTTCTAAAACACTACGTCGGATGAAAGAAGCCTTCTATAAAAGTTTATATTTGTGCAGTTCTGTTTATATGACTTTTAGGAGCAGGCGGAACTAATCTATTTTGAAAAAATGGGAATAGTAGTTGTTTGGGATTTGGGAATAGTGGTTTGTTGGGGATTTATCAAGAAAGGACATAATAGAACTTTCTGAATTGATGGATATATTCTTTATTTTGATAGGGATTTTGGCTACCTGAGTATATGTATTTATCAAGTTTATTGATTGACATATCTAAGATTTGTGCAGTTTAGTGTTGTAAATTTACCTAAAAAACATGAAAGAATTTAAAGCATATTGAATTCTGGTTATGATGTACATGTTGAAGGTGTGCTCATGTTTGCAATCTACTTTGAGATACATTAAAAGTAAAAACACCCATATGGCTAAATATGTGCTAAAGCAAATATTGCAAAATGTTACTAATTGTACAGTCTGTGTTGGGTCTTCAGACTTTTCTGTGTTCCCTATGTTTGAAAATTTTAATAATAGGAAGAAAATGGTGTTACTATTGTATTGTAATACAACTCTCAGTAAATGCATTTTAAAAAATATACTGTAATGGCAATAAGAATTATAATCTACCTAGAAATAAACATCGCAAGAGGTTTATATAATGTTTATGTGAAAGACTATCAAATTTATTAAACTATATTATATTAAAGAAGATATAAATAAATGGATAGATGTATCATAGTTGTCCATGTTGTTAATGTTAATAATCCCCAGATCAACTCTAGATTGAATGCAATGGCTGTCAAAATTTTTATGTACAAGTCAAATCTTAAGTTTATATGAAGAGCAAAGTCTCAAGAATAACTCCCATAAATTTGAAGAATAGTAACAACAAGGGTGGACTTGCCTTGCATATATCAAAATTTGCTGTAAATCATTGCCAATTAAATAGTATAGTATAAGCATGGGTTGACAGTGCAGTGGACCAGAATATAGAATCAAGAAAAATACACCTACACACATGACAAAACTGTTATCACAATTCATCTAATAAATGGCTTGCGATAACTGATTATCCATATAGAAAAAATATAATGATATTTCTTTTCCCTCTGTATTCAATATTAAATTTCAGTTATATCAACAAACTTAGTGTAGAAAGTAAACCTACAAATCTTTTAGAAGAAAATATAAGCAAGTATATTCAGGTCTTTGTGTATCAAGAATGCATTTCTTACAAATTAAAGAAAAGGTCATAATATAAAAGAAAAATTAATAAATTTGACCGCATAAAAATTAAATCCTTTCATAACACTGGTCAACAAATTTTTACAAAAGTCATGTTACTGAAATAAAATTAGTCATTTCCTATCAATTTGTATGTGCTCAACACGAATATGACAGTCAAATTCTAATTTTGGCTCTAGTTTTTTTTGTAATCTGCAATAAATTCATGTTTACATCACAAAATGCATGCCAATAGTAATAGGCCTACAGTTAATACCTGTAAAAAATCAAGTCATAGACTACTTCTTAGACTTCTTTGCTTGTCTCTTGTAAAGCTGTTCAGGAATAGAATAGATGGAAGACAGTTTCCATTGTGCAAAAGCACAGCCTTAAGACTCAGTTTCGGAGAGTCTAGAAATAGTCTCCATTCTTGTGGATCGTGAGTGATTTCTAAGGCATTTATGAGGCCCTCAATATCGGAACAGAATACCAGAGTACTTTCCTTTCTGAAGAAAGACTCCAACTGCTGGTGGTGCTTTCGCTATAAATTGTGACATCTTCTAGAAGATTCCATTGTTGGAGTCTTGACCCTAGCGGTTCTGCCTTGTTCTTGGATAAGTCCAAATCACGAATCAGGTCATTTAGTTCTTCTTGTGTTAGTCTGTGTGGGGTTGATGATGCACCACAGTGAAAATCTGGATCACTGCATGCTGATGGAACAGGAGAACAGGTCGGCTCACCCTTGTCCTCATGAAATGAATCAAGAGAATATTCTGCTGGAGGTTCTGGAATAGGAAGTCCCTCACTATGTGGAACTGGTCTCAATGCAGACGGAATGTTGGGTGGACTATTCTTGACTTCTTTTGCTTCTTTATTCCTCTGGAAAGAAGAGGAACCAAGCAGAAGTAACAGTCTCTTATGTGGTTGCTTGGCTCTCTGCACACCATGGGGACTGCAAACGGCATTGATGGTCTTTTGCCGTTTAACCACTGTGGAAAGCTGAGTTGTACATGTAGCACAGCATATATGCGGGCCCCAAGGCTTGTCTTGGTCACCAACCTTGCATCTGAAGTAAAGAGGATAAGCCTTCTTCACTTGAGAAGTGATACTTTTCTTCTGGTTGGCAAATGTCATTTCCCCACAAATAGAGCAGAAATTGTCAACACTATTAACGCACTTTCGAGGCATTACTGTTCCGTATTGTGCCTAAACGGATAAAATAATAACAGTTCTATGAAATAGTAGCTTAAACTGTCTCACAAAGTCTGAAATATTTTCAGTGCTCAGCCTTTCAGACGGGGCTTTATCTAGTGCACTACTGATGTCAGCTTACTTCAGCAGCCGCCTGGCAGTAGTATTGCATTGCATCAGAAAATGATGCAATCAGCTCTGGATGATGTGTGCACGATGTTGTTACGCAATGCGATGCACTATTACATCATTCTAGGCTGATTTAGGATGTTGTTGCAGTCCTACTGAATAAATTTACACAGTGAAACATATAAAATGAATTATATGAAATATCTTCAAAATGAGAGCTAATAAAAAATTTTCAGGGTTATATTCATGTTCAGCCCACCAAGATACTACAGATTAGGGCCTTTTTAAGTCAGTAATGATCTCACTGTTGACCAGTGTAATCTGTTAAAGAAAAAAGTAATGAGAGAACATTTTCAGTGAATATAACCTGTAAATAATTACTATCCAGAATATATCAGTTAAAAATTTATACATCAGTAAGAAAAAAGACTAACCTATTGGAAAAATGGGTCAGGGATTTAAATAGGCCATACGCAACTCAGTTAACCAGATGGCTAATTAACATATCAAACATTCCTTACCTTCACTAATAATTATGGGAAATACTAATTAAAACTATATTCTGATGTAATCACTGCCATTAGGTTGGTAAAGAGTAAAATGTCTCACAATACCAAGTATTGGAGAGTATGTGAAATGGTTTGCTTAGCAGACTTTTAGCATCTACTATATGCCAGTTGCTTTTCTAAATTGTTGAGATGTGTTAGGAAGTAAAATAAATTAAAATCCCTATTCTCATAGAGCTTTGATTCTAGAGGGGGAAGACAGAAAATAAATAATAAACATACAAGATACGGTAGAAGTGATAAGTATATTGGAAGTAAAAAAAAAAAGCTGAGTAAGAGGGTGGTAGGGTAGCAAGTAAACTGTAATCTTATGTAGGGGGTATCAGAGTATTAGAATTCATGAACTCGTGAATTTAATAGCACAGTTCACAATTGAACCAAGATTTTTTGTTTTAATAGTGCAGGATTATTTAATAGTGCAAAATTTAAAATAACTTAAAATCCAACAATAGGGATGTGGTTGAATTAACTGGTAGATCCACAGTGTGCAGTGAGGAAAAATAACAATAATAAGGCTTGTTGAAATACGGCAGTTTTGTGTCGGAAAAAAAGCGCTTTCAGCTTCAGCCATGTGTGATCTTTGTGTAAAAAAGTGTGTATCTGCCTATAAGGAGAAAAAAAAAAACAACTAAAGCCATGCTCTAGTGTTACCTGGCTATCTTTTAGGGTTAGGACTACAAGTAATTTTCATGTTATTTATACACTTCAGATTTTCTGTACTAAGCACATTGATTGTCAGAGAAGGAAAGGATTTTTAAATAGCGTTCTGACAGAGTATTAACACACTTGTGCTCACAGCCCTCTGTCAAAGTATGTAGCAGTCGTAATGAATAAGATACAGAACCATTTAAGAATAAAATAGATTTATTTGGATTTGGGGCAGTGGATAGTTCTGTCTTTGAACCTGACCTCCTACCAGGACTCTGGCACCTTTGAGATGCTGCTGCCTGGGCTTTGGCGGCAGCTGTGCTCTGCCTGTGCTGGCCCTGGCTGCGGTCCTTTTTCTTCCCTACTTTGTGAATTGTGCCCTGCACAACTTTGGGAGTATATTTGTGAGATTATTCCCCCCTGTGACTGCTTCTCCTTTTCTCCTTCACTCCCCCTTTTCTTTTATAGAACTGGGGTTCCTTCTCCTGGGCTTTACCGTAGTATTTGTTGTGGTGGTGCATCCCCTTTCTCTCCTTTCCAAGTTCTTACCAAAGGAAGAGCCAGTCGGATCTGAAGACAGGTGATTGTCGCTTCGCTTCCCCAAATGAATTCTTGGGATTTCTGAACATGTGAAGGAGGTCATAGTTTTTCTCTCTTAGATATTGTTTTATTTCAAATAAACCACAAATTGCCATTTTTCATCAAGTCACTGGCAGAATTTTCATCTTGCATATACCATCATCTGTTGAACAAGGAAAGGGCTACTTGACATTCTTCCAGTTGATACTGAACATAAGCATTGCCCCTCAGCTGCAGGTTATAATTTGTAGCTGACCATAAAGTAATTTGCTTTCTCTACAGTCTTGAACTTGGGAAACATGTCAGTGTAGGAACTGCTGATAGGTTTCCTCTTCAGTGTATTTCAGGCTGGTGTCTGGGTTGCAGTTTGACCCTTCTGCACTGCTCTATGCCAAACACTGTAAAATTTGATAAGAAAGGTGGGGTTTGATGACAGGAATTGTGTCTGTGAAGACCTATCTCCAAATCTTCAAGTATCTGTTTTACTGTAGAATGGACAGTTAGCTCCATTTTTTTTTGCTTTATACTTAAGTCTATGGGTGGTTCTGGCTTTTGCTACACAGCACCATTTTTAAACTGATTTTCAGCTTGCTCTCATCTTCTTCAGTTTCCTCTTTTTTCTCTTGTAGCTTCTGATCCTCCTCTTTTTCTTCTCTTCTGTTCTTCCCATTCTTCCTTTATCTCTTGTTCTTTCTACCATTTTCCATTTGCCCCCCTTCTTTATTTTGAATTTCTCTTGTTTAGTAACCATTCCTCATGTAATTTTTGCCTCTGCCTCCAACAGCTTCACTTCTAGTTATTTTTCTTCATTAAAAGCATCCTTTCCTCCTTCAATGAGAGTCCTAATCTCTCAATTGAATGAGTTCCTGCTGATGATTTCTTTTGTTTCTCTTTCTCCAGGGCACCCTGTACTTTTTGTGCCTGTTTCTAGGGAAACATCATTTCCTTGGGCGCTGCCATCTTGTCAGCACCACAACACCCTGCTGTGCCAAGATTTTTTGAAGGCTGTGAGTTGAGTTAAAAAGATAATTGGGGAAGAGCAGTATTATATAGTATAGTGCATAGATTAGCATTAAGACTTAAAGCAGAACACCTGATATGTCTGATGAACAATATATTTGCTTATATTTTCTTACAGATTTTAGGTTTACTTTTCACACTGAGTTTATTAATATACTTGGAAGGATATCTGGAAAAAAGTGTGCAAGAGAGATCACAGAGATATCAGATAGTGCTTAGGGTAAGGAAGGGGCCAGCTTTCTAGGTCTTTATGTGAATTTTGACTTTTGAATGAAATGGGGAGTCACTTGAGGGTTTTTGAGCAGTATTAACGTCTAACTTTAAAAAGAAAAGGATCGCTTTTCATTTGTAGAGAATGAACTATAGAAGGATAAGGTAGAAGCAGGACAATTTACCAATTAGACTATTGAGAAGCCGGATTTGGTGGCCTAGATTGTAATGCCAAAAACCAAAAGATGTTTCATAACTCATTTAGCAGTAAAACTTGATATAATTTGAATTCTTTTGGTAGCAAAAGTGGTTGAGACTTCCTAGCCTTTTTAGTCACATTTATTGTGGCTACATACATTTTGATGTAGTGATTTTAATGTATTTTGTTGCTGCCTAAATCTTTATTGAGACTGTTAGATAAATAACATGTTTATGCTGTTATTTTGATACATCCCACCCTCTTGTGCCCAAATTCTGATTTCTGAAACATAACTAATTCTGATTTTTGTCTAAGAGGTTTTAAGTCTTGAGTTAGTGTGAAATGGTTGTATTTTGCATGTATTTTGAAAGTTAGAACCATTAAGAATTCCTTATGGGTGGCATGTGGGTTATGTGAAAACAGAGCCCAGGCTTCTATGTTATTGATCTGAACAATCAGAAGAATAGAATTTCATCATCTGAAATGGGGAAAGACTGGATGGAGTCAGTTTTGGTGGAAAGAGTGATTTGAATTTTGGACATGTTGAATTTAAGATGTTGAGTAAGCAAATTTGTTGTATTGGAGTTTGGGATAGATCTGGAAGTATGACTCTTAGAGAGTGTTGGGATGGAGATCAAATTGGCATATTCATCTTGGGGAGCATTTTTTGATAATTTATGACTCAGCAGTTCCACATTTAAGTGTATAGTTCCATGAAACTTTTTTTTTAATTTTTTGCATACAAGCTGGGGTTCGGGCCTGAGGTGTGAGGTGGTGAGAGGGTTCACCAGAGACAGAGTGGGGAGCAGAGCAGGCAGATCGACCGAAATATACTGCTGAGGGGAGCAGTGGGCGAGGCAGGAGAGGTTCTGCCGCGCCTTGTGGGATTCTTCCCGGCCAGGCATCGAACTTGCGCCGCAGCTGCCAACAGCTCCACAGCGCTGTGCTAACCCATTGTGCCACCAGGGAGGCCCCCAAGAGACTTTTTATATGTGTGTGCATGAAGGAAACAAGTATAAGCATGTTTATAGGATCATTGTCTTGATGGAGAAGAAAAACATGGAAATAAAATTAGGTTTCCACTTACTGGAGAATAAAATTTTAGACTGGACTATTTTATACTATGAATTAATGAACTAAAGTAAAATATGTTCACATGTGTGAATCCCCTAATTATGTTGATTGATGCCAGCAGATTAATACATACAATACAAAAGTGTGTATGTAATTTAAAAACATAAGACAATGCCAGTAATTATTTATGGATAGATGAGCAATGAAATATAAAGATAAACTTGGAGAAAATAAACTGAAAATTAAGATTAGTTGTTTAAGTGGGGACTGTTGGTAGATAGGGCTTGGTAAACTTGGAAATCAAGTCAGAGTTGTTGTAAAGTTTCTCATGCCAGTGATAGTATTGTAGTCATATCTGTATTATGTTATTTTCTGTACTACAATGTCTAAAATATTTTCTAGTTAAAAACAAAATCCCGTCATATTCCTTTCGTATCCCTGACCCTAAAAGTAGGAATCCTTCACAGTTCATTGGCAGTTAATGACTAGCCCAAGGAGTGCTTGGAATCTACACTGGCACAATGGTTCCATCTAGTGGAAGAAACATTGCAGGTGTTGTATGAGACATTCCTTTTGGAAGAAAGAATAAAGAGGTGATAGTTAACCTGATTGCTGCTCTTTATTTCACTAAAGTTTAAGCAACAAAGGAAAAGGTTATTTTAGAAATATTTAGTCTTTCCTATTATTAGCATAATGCTCTAAATCTCCTAGGATAGAATGTGGACTGAAGGACTCAGATGGGTCCTTACTTTGGTCTAATTTGTGTTTGTTTTTTGTTTTTCAGAAGGAGTTGAGCCTTCCAAGAAGAGGCAGCTTGTAAGTAGATTATTACCATTATGATTAAGGTTATGACATCCTGCTTAGGAATCCTTCCTAGGGACTGTTCTCAGTATCACTTGGAGAATCTCATTCATGAGGTTTTTTTCTGAACTCTTGCATGGGCCATGGAAGCCATTGAATCAGCCAACATTTCTTGCAAAATCAGATCTTTCCTTCTTCCTGAACTCCCACCCTAAAATCTCTTCTTTGTCTCAATTTTTGGGTAGCCTGTGGGGAAAACTTCTACTTTGGTACCCATCGCAATCTTATACATGTTTTGGGATTTACTGAGTTTCAGTAGACTCAAGTTTTTTGAGCATGTTAAAATGGAAACCTTTGGCATCCACATCTGTCCCATAGGAAGAGAGGCCCACTTTTCTGAGAAGCTTGGGTAAAGGCAGCAGTTAAACAAGGTTGAAGTGGGGTTTTCTTTTACATGTTTGGTCTATTCTGGCTTCTGGACTAGGGGTGAATAATCTCCTGCCCTAACTTTTCTCTAAGAATGCTATTGGGCAGTACTACAAATTTCACTAATCAGAATGCTTGCTTAAAATGTAGATTCCGAAATTAGTTAATTAGAATCTCCATGTTAGGGTTCAAGAGCATGTATTTTATGTACCTACTTTTATACCCATCATAATTTTGTAGGAACCAAATTTGGGAAACAGTAAGGAAATAAGTTTATGATAAAACAATGGCTTCAAAACTGTACCTTACAAAACACATGAGATATAATTAAGGATGGCACAACAATGTCTATATTTATTTTAAAATACACTTTATTAATAGGCTAACTGTTGTTCTCATGTTAAGATTTTGTTTTGTAAAAGTTCTCTTGTGATAAATTGTCCTCTGAGATCTTTGAACAGCCCTTTTGACCTGTTTTTGAAAGCTTATTGTAAGTGATATATAGAGACTCAAATTACAAGTAAGAAAACTCATAGGGATTTAATCTTGGCTATATCTATTAGTTTTGTAAACCTAGACAAATCATTTCATCTCCCTCAGTGTTGGTTGCCTTAATGAAGATAACTGTATACTTGCTTTCCTTTTTCTTGTAGCTTTTGGAAGAATCATTTAACATATGTGACAGTGCTTCATTTCTTACAGTTTTTTCCTAAGGTGCATAAGTTTTAGGATTTTCACAAACAGTGGGTTAAGTTTGGATGCATTCTGTTACATAAGAGCCACAGTGCTTCTTTAAATTCAATTCTGGCAGTGGATCTCAGTTCTGGCTTTTCAAGTGTCCCAAGTTTTGTGAAAAATGGGCAAGGGTGCTTTCAGAACTCTTAGTTGAAGTGTACTGAGTAGGTATACATACTGAAAGGGAGTGGTTTTTCAAAGTTAGGTTCAGCAAATATTTGTACCTGGTAACTTACTACTATATGGCCTTTTTTTTCTTTTGGTTTCCTCTTTTTGGAAATTTTCTGCATAAATTAGGTGAAATTAGTTAAGACTTGAGGCAGATTGCTTCTTCCAGGAATATATGACTCCAGTGAATGGGGTTAGCTGAGAAGGAGGTGGTGAAGGAAGGATATCCTGTGAAAATGGTTTTTATTTGAGTCTGGAGGAAGTTTTACATCATTTTAGTTTTAAACTAGAGGAATTTCTTGGCTATTCAAGTGATGTCTAAAGTTAGGCCTAATCTGCCATAAAAATATTTGATTAGGATCAGAAATGGACTTTCCCTTTTTTTTTTTTTTTTTAAAGATTTATCTATCTATACATACAGGCTGGGGTGTAGGTCAGAGGTTGGAGTGGGGGGGGCGGGTTGAGAGGATTTACCAGAGACACAGTGGGGAGCAGAACAGACTGAGTGACTGAAATACACTGCTGAGGGGAGCAGCGGGTGAGACAGAAGAGGACTGCTATGCCATGTGGGAATCTCCCTGGCCGAATATCGAACTCGTGCTGCAGTGGCTCTGAATAGCTTCACAGTGTTGTGATGTAACCCTTTGCACCACCAGGGAGGCCCAGCTTTCCCTTTTTTTAAAAAGAAAGTAGCTCACACTTTAAACAGTCATTATTGTCTCAAAAACCTATTCCTCATTCTTCAGCTTGTTTAATGATATCACTTCCTCAAGAGAGAAAACTTATTCTTGTTATCTTCCTCTTCCTCACACCCCAAACTCTTATACCTCTTAACTGTCTCTTAAGTTCCTCTTACTTTTTGCGACCACTGTATAATCCAAGCTATTGTAATATCTTTCTTCTGCTACTGCTATAACTTTGTAAAACTGGTCTTTATCTAGCATTGCTTACCCCCAGTCCAACCATCCATCATACGATATCCAGAAAAAAACCTTGTAAAAGTACAGGTTTGATTGTTTTTTAAAAGATAATTTAGTTAAATTTCTTTTTTTTAAAGGAAGGAAATTCTTTTTTTTTAAGATTTATTTATGCATACAGGCTGGGGTACAGGCCACAGGCGCGGGACGGCGAGATGGTTCACCAGAGACAGAGTGGGGAGCAGAACAGGCAGATCGATGGAAATACACTGCTGAGGGGAGCAGCGGGTGAGACAGGATTGGTCTGCTGCGCCATGTGGGAATCTCCCCAGCCGGGCTTTGAACTCGCGTCGCTGCTGCTGACAGCTCCACAGCGCAGCGCCTAACCACTGCGCTACCAGGGAGGGCCTAATTTAGTTAAATTTCTAATATTCTTACGAGTCACAACTGAAAGTCTTGTGGCTCATAAAGCACTGCACAACCTGGTTCCTGTCTTTGTCTCCATATTTAGTACAGTGTGGTTGTTGTTCCTTGTGCCTGGAATGTTCTTTTCTCCATGTTTACCTTGCTAGTTCTGACTTATCTGCCAAGATTCAACTTACTTATAAAAGGTCATTTTGACCATACCCACACATTGCTATGCCTAGGTGTAATTGGTTTTTTTATAATGTGCTTTCATTAAAAACTGTACTTTTTCCTTAATAGCTCTTATAGCAGATATAAATGAAAAAATTTGATGTCGTCCATTGGATAGTCTTTTAACATTCTGGGACTAATATAACGAAATGCCACAGACTGGATGGCTTAGACAACAGAAATAAATTTTTTCACAGTTCTGAGACTAAACAACAAGATCAAGGTACTGGTGATCATGGTTGGTTGTTTTGTGGAGAGGGCTAGCTAGCTTCCTGACTTAATGTTTGCTCACATGCGTTTCCGTGTGTGTGTGTGTGTGTGTGTGTGTGTGTGTGTGTGTGAGAGAGAGAGAGAGAGAGAGAGAGAGAGAGAGAGAGAGAGAGAGAGAAAATTTTGCTCTCTGATTGCACTGGTCAACAGTGAGATCATTACTGATTTAAAAAGACCCTAATGTATGTAGTAGTATCTTGGTGGGCTGAACATGAATATAACCCTGAAAATTTTTTATTAGCTCTCGTTTTGAAGATATTTCATGTAATTCATTTTATATGTTTCACTGTGTAAATTTATCCAGTAGGACTGCAACAACGTCCTAAATCGGCCTAGAATGATGTAATATTGCATCACATTGCATAACACCATCATGCACATATCATCCAGAGTTGATTGCATCATTTTCTGATGCAATGCAACACTACTGCCAGGCGGCTGCTGAAGTAAGCTGACGTCAGCAGTGCACTATATACAGCCCTGTCGGAAAGGTTGAGCATTGAAAATATTTCAGAATTTGTGTGAGACAGTTTAAGCTACTGTTCCATAGAACTGTTATTATTTTATCCGTTTTAGGCACAATACGGAGCAGTAATGCCTCGAAAGTGCGTTAATAGTGTTGACAATTTCTGCTCTATTTGTGGGGAAGTGACATTTGCCAACCAGAAGAAAAGTATCACTTCTCAAGTGTAGAAGGCTTATCCTCTTTACTTCAGATGCAAGGTTGGTGACCAAGACAAGCCTTGGGTCCCGCATATATGCTGTGCTACATGTACAGCACAGCTTTCCACAGTGGTTAAACGGCAAAAGACCATCAGTGCTGTTTACAGTCCCCATGGTGTGGAGAGAGCCAAGAAACCACATAAGAGACTGTTACTTCTGCTTGGTTCCTCCTCTTCCTGGTGGAATAATGAAGCAAAAGAAGTCGAGAATAATCTACCCAAACATTCCATCTGCATTGAGATGACCGGTTCAACAACCTGCTGCAGGGTGATGCAAAACAAGCATGGAATGCCTAGTGTCTACAAACTTCCTTGGGAATGTTATGGCAGAAAACTACAAGGAAGTAGTAGAAAACATGCTGATGCAATATCAGAAATTTGGCTGCAATATGTCTGTAAAGATTCACTTCCTTCATTCCCATCCGGATTTCTTCCCTGAAAACTGTGGTATAGTTAGTGATGAACATGGCGAACGTTTTCATCAAGATATTGCATCAGTGGAACAAAGATACCAGGGAAAATGGTCCACTACAATGCTGGCTGACTACTGCTGGACACTCCCCAGAGATACTCCTGAACAGCTGTACAAGAGACAAGCAAAGAAATCTAAGAAGTAGTCTATGACTTGATTTTTTACAGGTATTAACCGAAGGCCTATTAGATTGGCATGCATTTCGTGATGTAAACATCCATTTATTGCAGATTACAAGAAAAACTAGAGCCAGAATTAGAATTTGACTGTCATATTCATGTTGAGCACATACAAATTGCTAGGAAATGACTAATTCTATTTCATTAACATGACTTGTAAAAATTTGTTGACCAGTGATTGGCATGCATTTTGTGATGTAAACATCAATTTATTGCAGATTACAAAAAAAAATGAGTTAAAATTAGAATTTGACTGTCATATTCATGTTGAGCACATTCAAATTGATAGGAAATGACTAATTTTATTTCAGTTATATGACTTTTGTAAAAATTTGTTGACAGTGTTCTCTGCAACTCATGAAATCAGTCAGTTCTCGAAGGGAGCATACTTTGGGTACCTTGATGTTGGACTACCAGAATTGTGAGAAATAATGTCTGTTGTTTAAATAAAGTTGCACCTTTCATTTGCAGTATAGCAGTATATTTATTATTGGTAGTTATAAGTCATAGAAATAAGCTCTTTAAAGTCTTCAAAAAGTTTTGTTTCATGACTTGCCAAATATACATATATCATGTAATTACCACCACAATCAGTATGTATAGAATATTTGTATTACTCCCAAATATTCTTTGGCGCCTTTTTTTTTTTTATAAGACACATTTATTCAGTGTCATGATCAGACTAGGCGCCACCCAGTAGACCCATTTGGATTTCTGGACCCATTTAGATTTCTTTGTTGTTTTGGCCACCCGCCACTTTCCTCTGTTCTAATGGTAAATGATACATATGTTTATATTTGTTAAAAGCCACCACATAATTCTCTACAATGGCTGTGTTATTTTATACTCCTACCTGAGATACTGAGAGTTCTAGTTGGTCCATATACACAGTAATTCTTATTATGGTAAGCCATAAATTTTAGTCTTTGTAGTGAGTATATAGTAGTATCTTACTGTGATTTTAAGTTGTAGTTTCCAGATTAAAAAATGATGAATTTTTTTAATATATCATGAAATCTTTCATGAAATCTTTTGCCCGTTTAAAAAAATGAGTTGTTTTTTATTACTGACTTCTAAGAGTATCCTAGATGCAGTTCTTTTGTCAGATATGACTATTTTCTTTCAGTCTGTCACATATATTTTCCTTTCAAAAACATCTGTAGTACCATCCCAGTTGTCTTTCAAAGAGTTAGACACCTTAATATTTGATTTTGTTCTGGGAAAAGATTTTTGCACACAATACATCTGATAAAGGACTGATAACAAAAATTTACAAGGAACTCACACAACTCAACAAAAACAAAGCCAACAACCCAGTCAAAAAATGGGCAGAAGAGCTCAAAAGGCACTTCTTCAAAGAAGAAAAGCAAATGGCCAACAGATACATGAAAAAATGCTCAACATCACTTATAATCAAGGAAATGCAAA
>PVIJ01021381.1:0-18621 GCA_004024925.1 Scalopus aquaticus | reverse complement strand
AGGTGGAGGGAGTTGAGGGGACGTGGGGGGAGGTGGGGGGAGGGGCCACACCACAGCTGCCCGGGGCTTTGTTCCTTGTCCCACCAACTTCCCCCGTGAACTCTGTCCTCTCCAGGGCTCTGTTGCTACCTGGAGGGACTGCTGGTGTCAGTCTCAAGTTTATCACTCTCCCGTGCCCAGGAAACACCTCTGCCCACCTTTCTTTTTCTGGGTTTCCTCAGGTGCCTCTCACCTTGGTCTCCTGGTCCGGTTTTGCATTGAGGGGTGGGGAGAGGGGATCTCGTAGTTCTTTCTTCTCCTTAATCAGTCTTTTTAGCTTCTTTCCAAGTCCTATTCACCCGTGAGGGTGTTAGATTTATGTAGCATTTCTGGATCTTCTCCGGGTTTGGCTGATGTCTCTTTATAAGTGCTTTTCTTTTGGGAGAGTTGATACTAACGTCCCTTCACCGCCATGTTGATGATGTCCGGGTTTCCCTTTTCCATCTTTTGTGAAATAATTATTACTTATTTTACTCTATATTGTAAACTCCTTCCCAAATTATTAGGTTTTTTTTTTCTTAAAGTCAGTTGTCCTTTTTTTATTAAGTATAGGAAAATGCAAAAACAAAGCAAAATGTCCAGTTAAAAAGTTGGCAGAAGAGCTCAAAAGACACTTCTCCAAAGAGGAAATGCAAATAGCCTACAGGAATATGAAAAAAATGCTCAACATCACTTATAACCAGGTAAATTCAATTCAAAACCACAATGAGATACCACCTCACTCCAGTGAGAATGGCCCATGTTAAAACACACACACACACATACACACACGCACACACACACAAACTGGTAAAAAAAAATGCTGTGAGGATGTGGATAAAAAGGATCTCTTTTACTGCTGGTGAGAATGCAAACTGGCCCAGGCACTATGTGAATAGTGCCTGGACCAACTACTAACTACTCCAACTACTAAAAATGGAGCTACTCTGTGACCCAGCAATTCCACTCCTAGGAATCTACCCAAAGGACACAAACATATTAATTCAAAAGAAAACCTTCCCTTTTATGTTTATTGCAGCATATTCACAATAGCTAAGATATGGAAAAAAACCTAAATGCCCCCCCAAAAAAAACAGATGACTGGTTCAAAAAGATGTGGTATATGCACCCAATGGAATACTGCTTAGGAATCAAAAAAGATAAATTCAGGCCATTTGCAGCAACATGGATGAAGCTGGAAGGGGTTATGCTCAGTGAAAAAAGTCAGAAAGAAAAAATAAGATACTGGATGGTTTAACTTGTTGGAGGAATATGAGGAAACTGAACAAAGGGTCACAGAAAATAAAAAGAGAAAACTAACAGGCAAATTATAGATCTGAGACACACAGCTGTGGGTGGGTATTTAAAACAGGGGAGGGAAGAACACAAGGGAACATGGTGACAGTTCATGGCTGAGCTGGTAATGGGAGATTTATGGAGATTACACCTGAAAGGAGAAATAAAATATTTCACAAATATGGACAATGGCGTAAGAAAAAAAAAACATAAATTAAAAAATAAATAGGAAAATGTAGTTTATATTTACCTATTCACCATTTCTGGTGCTACTCATTCATAGAGAGTTGAGTTTTTATCAAGTATCATTTCTCTTCAGGTTGAAGAACTTCATAAAATTTTTATTGGCATCTGGCTGTTTAAATTCCCTCAAATTTTATGTGACATTTTCTTTAATTTTTATTTTGAATTTTTTTGTTTATATGAAATTCAAGATGACGTGTTTTTTCTTCCTTTCAATATGTTAAATATGCCATCTCCTTTATCTTATGACTTGCTTCATTTGTAGTGATAAATTCGCTGTATATTGATCAGTTCCCAGTACATATTTCTTTTTTTACCTTTTCAGGTTTCTTTTATTTTTGTTTTTCAGCATTTTTCCATTGTGTGTGTGTGTGTGCGTGTGTGTATTGTATTTTGCTTGGGGCCTGGTTAGCTTCATGGATATGAATGATAATAATTTAATAATTTTAATCAAATTGTGAAATTGTGGACAAGTTCAAGCACAATTAATTATTCAGATTGAAAAAATGGAAGATGATCTCATTGGTGTTAAAAGATCAGATCAGATGCTTGGTATTGAAAATGGTCCAATCAGGCTTGAGGGTGGGAGACAGCCTGAAGGAGATATAAGGCAGAGCAAGAGCCAGCTTGATTCATTTTTGCTCCAGGCTACCAAAGAGAGAGGAAAGATACGTTGGACTATATTTGAATAAGCATTCTGCTCTTGGCTGCTAAAGAGAGCAGGATTCATTCTGTTGCCACCTTTGGAAGAGGAAACATTCATCAGACCACCTTTGAGGGTTTATTCTCCCAGCCTCTGAAGATAGAGGATCATCATGTAGTTGACCTCCATGTGATTCACCAGACCTCCATCTGGTTCACCAGACTTTCCTGGAACTTCATAGACTTTGTAGACTTCTAGACCGCCACACCTCTGCACCTCCATAGACCTTCACAGAGATTTGGCTGCTGAAGCTGCCTCTAGCGTTGCGTCTGAAATCTCCTGCAAGGAACACCATTGGGGTTAGCCCAATGTCTCAAAGAGCTGACAAATAGCCTCTGGTTCTCCAGCACCATTTCTGTTGCTTTTGATTCCATTACTATCTGAATCAGCATCCCGTTCAGCTTTTGGATTCTTATTGTGTGCCGCTGCGTGTCATCTCATATTTTACAAGTGGCCTTTATGTGGGACCTCTGGACACTGCAGACACTATCTTGGGTGCCATATCCAGCCATTTGTGGTCTCCAAAACTTTGTCTTTTTCTCCAATCTTCTATTTGCTAAATAAATTCTCCTGCTGTTTTTGGACCTTGAGTCTGAGTACATAGGAGTGGTTTTGTAGTTGTGAATGTTGGTGAGAACCCACTGAAAGTGACCTATTCTCTACTTTGGCTGCTGTCCCTTAGTGGTATTTATTTGGCTGTTTAGCACTCATTTAGTGTCTCTTTTAGCACTGTTTTGCATTGTTTCAGTACTGTTTCAACATTTGATTTTTTAAAAATATGTTTCTTTTCCAAAGACCATACTGTTCAGTCTATATGAGACTGAGAAATAATCAAAGAAGTAATTTCTCCCTCATACATAACTTTTACACCACAATTTATAAAACAATTTTATTATGTTGAATGTACTTTTCTTCTAAATTCCCATTCTAATAAGTAGAGAGTACCTCTGCTTGAACTTTTGAAGTGGGAGGAAACACAATCACATTGTTTTTTTTTTTTTTTTTGTGCCTTTCATGTCTTCTTTTAATAACAGATACTGATGTTTCACATGATCCAACTTCACATCCCTCTTTCCAATAGCAATGGCAAATTTATATATTAACGCTTTCTTCTCTACTGCACCCTTCCCATTAATATTAAAGTCAATAGGTTTAAATTTCCCTCACCTAAAATACACACATACACACACACAAATGTCATTCATCTCTATGGTATGTCTACTACATGTTGTTTCTTTTCTCCATTTATAGCAAAGCTTTTTGCAAGAGCTCTTCATAGTCTTCAGTCACTCCATTAAACACTCAACATTTTATTATTCTCATCTAGGCCTATAATTTTGTGTTCTCTTGATCTTTATCCTACTTCCGATTATAATTTTAGTTCGTTCACAGACCCCTCTAATTTCTCCAATTACAGACTGATATTCCCTGAGGTTTGACCCCAAGCCAGTTCATTGCATGAGGTTATTCACTCAGAGCTTCAATTGTCATTTCCATAGTGCCCTCAATCTTTCCTTGTGGATCTGCTAGACTTAAGCGGCCTGTTCAGCCCCATTATCATTACCTGCAGTTCTGCTTTCCTATACAAAGGCCAGAATGGCCCAGTTAATCAGTCAGAAAAACGGTACAAGGTGCCTTTCATATCAACCAAGAGCAGAAAGCTTGATTGCTCTGGGAAGGCTTTGCCTCACGAAGTATGACTGGGAATGCTGGAGTGGGGGGGCAATGCATGACAAGGGACCTCAGAAGCTGATCAGTGGAATGCCTTTTTGATAAGATTAGAACCATGGCTGGGGGTTTGAGGTATGGTCTCGATTACAACACTTGGTCGTCAAGCAGATAAGAGTCATCTGGCCATCAGATGCATGTTCCCCCAGAAGCCCTAGATGACAAAAGTGCATTCTTTAGTTTTACCCATATTCTTCTCTTTGTCCTCCTACCCCACGTAACTGATGCTGTATGATTAGTCTATCAATAAAAAGGTCAGGATCTTGCTCATTCAGCAGCAGTCTGCATTATGTAGCCTCTCCAAGACTCCCGTGTGTCAGTGTGGTGTTGCCCAATAAGGAATGCAACATTTCCTTATTATCTTAGCCTTTCTAAAAGTTTCAGACTCTAATTTCCAAATACCTAATGGATATTTAAAAATGATAAGCTTGCAACCAGCTAAAACTCACTAAATTCCAAACTAAACTCATTATTTGTCGTTGGTCAGTTTCTCTTATGTATTCTATCTATGCGTCACAATCCTTCCAATGATCTAAATCAGGATCCTGAATACAATCTATGACCCATTTTTTTCCTTTTCCGTAATCAATGACAAAGACAGTCATACTTCATTCAGTATTTTCTTACAGAAAGGTTTACTTTTTTAAATTTCACTGATATTTCTTCTAAATTTGTTTTATTTATTTTCTTACAATGTTCTTAATTTTGAGATAGTATTTGCTTTTTTCTATCTGATGTGGTTACTGCAGTTATCTCACCATTAATATTATTTTAATCAAAGTTATTTTCACCTCCTATCTAGATAATTGTATAATTACAAATTGTTCTTTCTGCTTTATTTGACCCTCCTGTTACACAATGCTACCTCAGAGAGTTTTCATAAGTACAAACTTGAATTTGCTACTCCCAAACTAAAACTTTTCTACTTTGTGATAGTAAAAATTCAAACTCTCTCTATCATGCTTGCAAGGCTGCATTACCTATTCCCTGCTATTGCTCCATGCTATTTCTCCTATTTTTTTCTTCCTTTCATCTTCTAAGCATGACAATAGAAATCTTTCTTAATTCTCCAAGCATGTATCCCTGTACGTTTCCTAGTCCTTCTTGTGTGATAATTTTTAGTAGAAATTTTATGCACTCACTTAAGTGGTCTTAGAGGTTACAACTCATGTACATCTATTACGCCTTGCAATTTCCATGTAAAGTTACATGTAATGTCTGTCTTTCTAATAAATAACAAGCAATATGAACATAGCACCTAAACATTTCTTGTCCACCATTGTGTCCACAGTGTTAGGCATAGTACATGACATATAAGTATATATTTAAATATAAATACATGGATAAAAATCCATTGCAAAGCTTTAATTTTTTACCTTTGCTTCTTTTTTAGCCAAATATGTTTTTTGGAGGAAAACTCTTGTTTCAATTTTTTTTTAATATTTCCACTTTTTAAACATTATTTTACAAAAATACTTGTATAACTTAAAAACAAACAAAATGTATACAATAATATGTGCATGAAATAATATTGTTTTTACTCTTAGTATAAAAACTAATGAGGTTTGACAGTTCAGATAAAAATTATTACATGAATTCTTAAAGAAATAGAAGAGAACCAAGATTATGATATTTATATTTTTAATGTAAAAGGCAATTGCTATTCATTATTTTCTGGAAGTAACCAATGCACCCTTGTAGTGATTAATTTTCCTTAAGAGCTGTATCTTGTTTTAAAATTATAACACAATCCAGTTTAAGTATACTGTTGCAAAATTAAGAGAAAAATAACATATATTTATGTGTATATTTGAGAATCATTAAGTGGCTGTCACTATGTCCTCCCTAGCACCACCAATTACTCAATTCCAGATTTACTTCTTCCACTCATATATAATAAGCCCCCAGAGCTGGTTTCATTGCAGGGGAAAGCACACCTTCTTTATTTGTGGTCAGTGGGATGTGGTTAATTTGAAATCACTTAAACTATTATATCTGCCAAGTGAAGTTATTTTATTTACAATTCACATCAGTGTTTTAATATGCATATTGGTTACTGGGTCAATTGGCAGATTAATTAAAGAGCATTCTGTAGTAATGTTGTTTATCACTGTCATTGCATGTAGTTCACTATAGAAAGTTAATACCTACACATTAGAATTGATTGTCAGAGATATCATGCTACTATAAACAAAAATGTATAGATAAGAAAATGTATTAAATTTGAGATTATGGTTCACAGATCATGTACAAACATACATGCATGTATAATATAGGGATTCATTTATGGAAAATATTTCAGTTATGTAAATACTGCACTTTGAATGAAATAAAATGCTGAAACAAAGCCATCCTAATGCTTTAAGCTACCTGGAAATAACCAGGTGAGACTATTTTTGGTATTATTTTATAATGTTATTCTTTGTTATAGCCAGGATTTCAAATAGTGTTTAACATATGTGTGCATATACATAATACATATATATGTATATAAATAAATATGTGAGATAAATAGAAAGCTATTCAAGTCAAAATAATTATTTAAAGGTCACTATTACACTGGAGAAAACAGCCTAGGTTAAATTTTTATTTATTTATTTTTATTAATTGTTATTTTTATTTGTGTCTTTTACATTACTGTATATTCCCCGTAGGTTTCCCACCACCAATTCACCCGTGTAACATCACCACAGTCCCTTGTGCTCCCCTCTCCCACGTTTGGAGCCCCAATCCTCCCCCCTCTCTCACTGATTGTCGCTCTTGTCTTTGGTTCCCCTATATTCCTGTTATAAGTGAGACCATTTGATATTCCTCTTTTTCCTTTTGGCTTATATTGCTGAGCACGATCCCTTCTAGTTCCATCCATGTTGCTGCGAATTGCATGTGTTTATCTTTTTTGAATGCTGAATAGTATTCCATTGTGTATATGTACCACTTCTTCTTGATCCAGTCATCTATTTTGGGGCATCTGGGTTGTTTCCATACCTTCGCTATTGTAAATAGTACTGCAATTAACATACAGGTGCATGTATCCTTTTGAATTAGTGTTTTTGTGTCCTTTGGGTATATTCCCAAAGTGGTATTGCTGGGTAGTATGGTAGCTCCACGTTTATAAGTTTGAGGAAACGCCATATGGCTTTCCATAGTGGTTGGAGTAGTTTGCATTCCCACCAGCAGTGTAGAAGAGTTCCTTTTTCTCCACAGCCTCGCCAGCATTTGTGTTGCCTGCTTTTTAATGTGCGTCATTCTCACTGGTGTGAAGTGGTATATCATTGATTTTCATTTCCCTGATTATAAGTGATGTTGAATATTTATTCATATAGCTGTTGGCCATTTGCTTTTCTTCTTTGGAGAAGTGTCATTTTAGCTCTTCTGCCCATTTTTTGACTGGATTGTTGACTTTGTTTCTGTTGAGTTGTGTGAGCTCCTTGTAGATTTTAGTTATCAGTCCTTTATCAGTTGTATTGTGTGCAAAGATTTCCTCCCAATTAGTAGGGTGTCTGTTTTGATTATTGTCTCTTTTGCTATACAGGAGCTTTTTAGTTTGACGTAGTTCCATCTGTTTATCTTTTCCTTGACTTCCTTCACTTTTGGGGATGTGTCTTTAAAGATTTTGCTGAGACGTATGTCATGTAGAATTTTGCCTATATTTTCTTCTATACATTTTATGGTTTCAGGTCTTACATCCAGGTCTTTTATCCATTTTGAGTTGTTTTTTGTGCATGGTGTGAGGTAATAGTCTAGCTTCATTTTTTTTTGCTTGTAACAGTCCAGTTTTCCCAGCACCATTTATTGAACAAGCTAACCTTGTTCCATTGTATATTATTCTCTCCTTTGTCAAATATTAGCTGTCCATATATATGTGGATTTATTTCTGGGTTTTCTATTCAATTCCATTGGTCTGTGCTTCTGTTTTGGTTCCAGTACCATGCTGTTTTAATTATTATGGCTTTGTAGTATAGTTTGAAATCAGGGAGTGGAATCCCTCCATTTTCTTTCTTTTTAGTCAGGAGATCTTTGTCTTTGGTTCCCCTATATTCCTGTTATAAGTGAGACCATTCGATATAACTCGAAATATATACTATTCTGTGTATATGCATTCATACATATATACATGCATGCATGCATACATATATATATACACACACACACACACATATAAAAAAATGAATACTACTCTGCCATAAAAAATGAAATCTTGCTATTTGCAAAGTAAATTATTTTGAGGGGTTAATACCAAGTAATATAAATCAGGAGAAGAAAGACAAATACCAAATAATCTCACTCATTTGTGGAATATAAAGAAAAAAAAACAATTAAATAAACAAAAGGAAAACAAATCTTTAGACTCTGATGACAGAATGATAGTTACTAATGGGAAGGGAGTGGGGAAGAAATAGAGGGTGTCAATTGTTTGGCAGTGAGTGGTGACTAGATATTTTTTGGTGGGTGTGGAGTGAGAAATTCACTTACTGAGATCAGCAATATATACAGTATTGCAAACTAATGTTACCACTAGCATTAATAAATAGTAAATTTTCATTAATAAATAGTAAAATTTCACCATCATAAATAGTAAACCCCTGTTTCATCATTTATGATACTGGTCAGAATACTAAACATCTGAAAGCCTATTAATGTCTTGAAAATTTATAGGGTAAAACCATGATTAATAATATCTAGACTGAAAAGATAGAAAACTCAAAACACCAATTAAAAAGATCAGATGCCAAAAATATAATTTTTTCAAAATGGAAGAACTATAAATTCTTGGAAATAGTACTTTGAGTTTGCACCTATTTTCTTGAAATTGTAAGATAGGAGGAAACAGGGAATTTCCCTTCTTCACAGGCAGTCATTAAATATCTATGCAAAAGTGGATGCAATAAATAAATAAATAAATACAAGCAAGAACAAGAGATCTATGTATGGAAGCAACCCTATGCAGCCTAACCATAGCTGAAACTTCAAATGCTGTTTCTTGAAATGCTACAAAATATTGCATCAAAGATATGAATGAAAGGGAGTATTCCTGTTGAAAGCAGTGAGATCTTTGTTAGGTGGGAATTATTTCCTTGTAGCAATACCAGCCTTTCAGAAATATCCTGCTTCTATCATGACATCTGATTCTTTAATGAAAAAAAAAAAAAAAAGGAAAGCACAGGGAGAGAGAGCGAGAGAATTTTAAGATACATGTGTATCTTTAAAGTTATATATTTCTAAACAAGTAACCATATACTACAGTACAAAAAAAGGTATACTTTTAAGTCAAATCTATTAATAACAGCAAGCATTCTTGATGCTCATTAAGTTCTGAAAACACTTTGTATCTATCTGTGTGTTCCTTGGGCAATTAGTTGTTTTTAATACCCTGAATTATTCTGCTTACCTAAAAGTTTGGAGAGGCAACGGTAACTGTGCTTTCTTGAATATCTTTTTAACTAGTTTGACAGTGAAGTTCAAAAGCAGAACAAACTTCAGAGTCATAACTTTCACTAAATTAATCAATTGATCAAACGGCCAGTTCCTGTCTGCCAAGATTATTGTGCTGATGAAGCACTCAGGTTGGATTCCTAAGTGAGAACAATTTACTGTGCTACAGGTAGTCAGTCCCTCACATCCAAGCCTAATATCTTATAAAAGAGAACCACTAGTTATAAAGAGAAGCTGGGGGAAAAGTATGGTGGAGTAGAACCAACTCATCTCCATTGTAGGAAGACAGTCCACACCCAAACTAGATGATAGTTATACTGTCATATTTCTCTTGTACATAAATCTCACAAATGATATTAAATTGGCATAAGTGAGAGTATAAATTTGATCTCCAGAAATGTACTTTAAAATCCAGTATGCCAACAATTATTGAATGAGTAATTAATTGTTGGTTTTATGGGAATTGAACCAATTGAACCAATAAATAGGTGGCATATGGAGACCTTAAAATAATTTACGAATTTATAACATATTAGTTACCAGTACCAAAAACATTGGCCTGCTACTAAAACAAAAGGAAAATGTAAATATAGGCGGATAACTGGTAATTTGTTGGATAAAATAAATAAAAAGCATCAGAGTATTACATGTCAAAGCTTAACCTATTAACAAGGGAACCAGCATAAATGCAAAAACAATACCAATAAAATAAGAAACATTTTTTAAGTAGGTAGGAAAAAAATTGAAATAAAGTATCAAATAAGATTCAAAATTGGCTAAAGTTCTACAAGGTCCAAAAAAAATCATCCGATTTTACCAGTTTTATAGAACTTTAAAATGACTCTTATTAGCTGGGTAAAAACAAATTTTGATTGTGTTAGTGTATATTGGAAAGAATTTAAGAGTATTAAAAACTAATAACTAATACCCATGATATTTTAATATAATTGGAAATTGGCCTGAGCAGCAGGAATTTTAAAAAATTCCCCACTTTGAGATGTCTGTTTGAGAATCATGGACCTAGAAAATTGCATGATTTGTTTTCAAGGACTTTTTAACAACTTGCTCTCGCATCTTGTTATTCAAAATGTGGTCCATCATCCAGCTGCATTGCCACCATTTGGGAGCTGTTTGAAATTCAGAATCTGTGTCACCACCACAGATATGCTGTCAGAAAACGCACTTTAAAAAGTCACTAGTTGATTCAGATGCACGTTAAAGTTTGAGAAGAACTTTCCTAACATGATATTGAAAGAACTTACAATCATATTTTTTCCTGAGAAAGAACCAACAAGGGACTGCCATCATACTAAAACACTTAAATAAAAGAAAATGGAAACTATCTCTAAAAAGCCACAAGCAGCACTTTAGCAATAATAATGTTTGTGGGGAGGGGGATCCCTGAAAGGCTGCACCAGATCAGTCAATGGTTCTACTTCTCAGGATCTTTAGTTACTGGGAGAATCTGGGATGATAGGACTTTTACTATTTCAGATGAAGATCTG
This sequence comes from Scalopus aquaticus, assembly GCA_004024925.1. Taxonomy (NCBI): domain Eukaryota; kingdom Metazoa; phylum Chordata; class Mammalia; order Eulipotyphla; family Talpidae; genus Scalopus; species Scalopus aquaticus. The sequence goes on along the minus strand of PVIJ01021381.1, from coordinate 7,695 downwards.
CATGTTTAAGGGATCTTAAGGTTAAACACCATGCTTCATGTGTCGATCAATTACCTTTACTAAGAGCTGTGGGGGTTAGAGGGGTGTGCCAATCGTATTTTCCAACTAACTAATCATGTGACAAGCAGAGGACAATAGCTATGGAGAAAAATGCAATAGAAATATTCTGTTTGAATGTCTGATCAGTACAAAATACAAAATTTTCAGTGAAGGTGTTTTAAACAGCCTACCCAGCATCAAGTTGCTGTAATTCTGATGTAATATTAACTACATTTTGTAAAAGGTTAACAAGGGAACTGATTAATCTTTGAGCATGAAAATTTAGGGCATAGTTTTCAGGTATCAAGAGTTGCTAGATTACCATTGACACTTCAGAAACAGGAACAATGCTCTAAAATTGAAATTTTCAAAACTATTAAATTAATTTCACTTTGACATGTAAATATGATAATCATATAGCCTAGATTTTAAGTTTTTGCAAAATTTGTAAATGTCTTTCAAATTTATATATTTATTCACTTATTATATGTTTATTGAATACAGACTGGAGAATGTTTCTAGATTTACAGTTGTGAACATAAACATTCCCTGCCTTCATGGAAATTACAGTCTGATAAAGAACAAGGATATCAAGCAAATGAATAAAATAACAGTCACTAGTAAACAAAGCTCAATAAGCATAATAAAAGACAAATGCATATTGTTTCACTTATCTGTGGAATATAGAAAAACAAAACTAAGGGTCAGAGAACCAAACCAATAACAAACCCTAGAAGTATGACTGTAAAATAGAGTCTACCAGAGGGGAAGGAGAATGGTGGGGAGTAGAGTGTAGACGGCTTCCAAAGGATATTGTGAAGGATTATGTGTGCTGATTTGGGGGGTGTGGTGATATACATCTGATGATCTGAGATCCTATACCTCTAAATCATATTCAGTATTGTAAACCAATGCTATCTCAATAAAAATAATAAAAAATAAGTATTAGAAATTGGTGATTTCAATAAAAATGGCTTATTCAATATGGAATAAGATATATTATCTATAAACTTATAAGACTTTGTAATAAATATCCAAATCATAAATCAATTTCAATCATAAAATATATAAATTAGTGGATATACATGTTACTAAGGTCACCAAATGCATTTGACTTATATGCTTAACTCCTCAAATAAGAAATGTCCAAAAACTGTCTATTTCTCTGCCCTTATCTTTCTTCATTATTGCAAATATATATTTTTTCTGAACAACTGAACTTGTGTGGTATCTTCCAAACCTAAAAATTGCAGAGAGAATTTGAAGTCACAAAGATGACACACAAACATTAACTCAGATACCTTAAATCCTAGAATCTGAAATTTAAATATGTGTGTATAATAAATATATCGCATATATGTCATAAAAATATGTGTGATAATATGTACAGTGTGATAACGAAGATGTATGCAAACATATTCCATATATATACATATTGTACATACACATAGATAAAATTTCCAGCTTCAAATATTCAATGATGTTGACTCGGTGTCATATTTTTATTGATACGATAAAGCCTGACAAAGAAGTATAAATAATAGCACAAATGAAAATATATTAAGTTCCTGTTATCATAAAGGGTTCTGAATTTGTTTTTGGTTTAGTTTCTTGTTTCTTCACAGTATATAAATGTATTTGTTCTTTCTCTATAGTGTTATTAGTCTGACCATACTTCATTCCCACTATAACAGTAACTACCATCTTATGTATTATTTATTAAAATGCCTCTCTCCCTGTAATTCATTCATCATTTTCATTGTCATTATTCCTGTTTCCCCATCCCTTAATTTCAGAGATAGATTGGGAGATATCTGTCTATGTCCGTTTCCTCTACAACAAAACCCTATAGGAATATTCAACATGTTCTTTAGTTAGCATAGTAGAACCTCTGAATCCACAAATACAGACTTTTTGGTCACTAGAACAACCTCTGGGTGGCAGTTACAAAATCAAACATGCCAGCTCTCTTCATGGAGACATCAGCAACTCATGTCAATGTGGGTTTTTTGATTATGCATCAATGTTATGAGTCAGTCAAAATGTTTTGGATTTCTGGATATCTGGGTTGCTTCCATACCTTTGCTATTGTGAACAGTGCCACAATGACATACGGGTGCATGTATCCTTTTGAATTAGAGTTTTTGTGTCCTTTGGGTAGATTCCCAAAAGTGGTAGTGCTGGGTCATATGGAAGTTCCATTTTTAGCAGTTTGAGGAACAGCCATACAGCTTTCCATAATGGCTGGACCAGTTCGCATTCCCATCAGCAGTGTAGAAGAGTTCCTTTTTCTCCACATCCTTTCCAGCATTTGTTGCTGCCTGTATTTTTAATGTGTGCCATCCTCACAGGTGTAAGGTGGTATCTCATTGTGGTTTTGATTTGCATCTCCTTGATTATAAGTGATGCTGAACATTTTTTCATAGATGATTGGATCAAGAATATGTGGTACATATACACCATGGAATACTATTCAGCATTCAAAGAAGATAAGCACATGCAATTTGCAGTGGCATGGATGGAATTAGAGGGGATCATACTCAGTGAAATAAGCCAGAAAGAAAGAAAAAAATATTGAAGGGTTTCACTTATAACAGGACTATAAGGAAGCCAAATAGGAGAGAGACACTCAGCGGGTGGGGTGGGAGGGTGGGGAGGAGGAAAGGGTAATGGCACAAAATGGAGTAGAAAAGAACACAAGGGACCACTGAGGTGGATCATGGGTGAATTGGTGGTGGGTTACCCAAGGGAAATACAAAATGTAAAAGATATAAATAACTATATATATATATATATATATATATATATATATATTAAAACAAACAAACAACAAAAACAAAATGTTTTAGATTTCTTTCAGAGGAAATTATTCCCTAGGTAGATGTAGAGTCACTGTGTTTATGGGAAGAAATAACTTTAGGTGTTTTCTATATTGCCATCTTGAACAAGATCCTCTTTTGAACTTCTTAGGGGAAGAAATCTTGCTTGATTTTTCTGTCTTGTATTTTGCATCTTGAGAAGTTCAGTGAGTCTTATTCCTTTTTTCTTTCCACTTATTGACTGAATCCATTTAATTTGTTTTCTTTCTTCTCATTACAGGCAAACCACCTATGATCCTCTTCAAAGAAAATATCTTCCCTTATGCACAAGATCCCATTCATCCTCTAAAGTTCAAAAAACAATGCCTTTGAACAGGAAAGAGAAGGTAGGAGCCATGATTTGTAACTGAATATTTCTTATAAATATAAGTGGAATAAAGAAGAAATAATATCTGGATTTTCTCAGGAAAAGTTCCCTTTACGTGTTAGAAGAAATGAAATTTATCTCTTCTTAAATATAGATGGATTATGATGATATTTCAAACTATAGAAATGTTAAAGGTCAAACTGTTAAATGTTAAATTCATTCATATAATTTAAAAATAATAATATATAGTTATATCACTTATAAAGGAAGCCACTGGGCTAGGTACTGGGTATGCAATTTTAAATATCACAGTGCAATTTCTGTTTTTGTAGAAATGAAAGCCCATTATGATAAACAGATAGTAGACAACAGCCATTACAATTTTAATTTTTTCATAGTGTTGGGAGGAAAAATAGCATGTCAATAGAGAATAATGTTCGTAAACTTCATTATTGTGAAGCTATCACTAGCCACTGGGACATGAGTTCAATCCCTGTCCAGGGAGCTAACTCACATGATGCAGTAGACCTCTCCTGTCTTGTGCACTGCTCTCCTCAGTGGTGTATCTCAGTAGATCCGCCTGTTCCTCCCCACTCTGTCTCTGGAACTTTTGCTATTTCAACAAAAGAACATTCTCTGTTCTCACAATAATGTTCGTAAACTTCATTAATGTTCGTAAACTACATACTTCATTATGTAAATGAAGTATTTCTTTTTAGTAAAACACCATGAGTTACCTACAGAGACTATATTTATACAGAAAATTTCCCTCCCTCACAGCTTGACTGAGAACCCATATTTCTTTTAAGTAACTTCATTTACAAATTCCTAAACCAAAGTGAAATCCATTATATATTTAAGGTCTGTTTTTTCATACTCATTTTCATTCTTGGATCATACTTCACCATGGAATGTAGATCCTACACTAGGTACTTTTTAGTTAGTAGCTTATAAAACACCAGCCTCCTTATTTATATAAAAAAAAATTCAGCTCTATAATTTTAGTGCAGGACTTGTGAGATTCCTGTGTCAAATAGCTGGTGTAAGTCTGAGGATAATACACTAAAAAACTAAAATTATAAACCAAAATATTTGTGTTGTATATTGTGAGGTTGGGGTTTGTTGTGAGGAGCTTTTCTGGGCATTACATAGTTTTTAACAGCATCCCTAACATCTACCCACTACATTCTAGCAGAACCCACTCCCAAAGTGTGACATCCCAAAATATCTCAAGACATGCCAAATGTACCCTTGATGTGCAGTTACTGGAGTGAATAAGTTCCCCCGAATTGAGAAGGTAATTTGAATCTCAAGAGTGAAGCATTCATATACATCATTTACCCTTAAAGTTTTTTAAGGACAAACTATGTACAGGGGTCGTCAGCACCAGAGACATTGCACAGGACTTCAATTGGAGACAAGATCCATAAAACCCCATTCCTAACAGGGGGCTTCTTATACCCTACTTATATGGTCTTTCTTTTGTAAAACTACTGACACAAGATGTCTGGGGGAACATATAATGTGCATCTCTGTACTGTTAAGCTCAAAATAACTGGGCTTCCCTGGTGGCGCAGGGGTTAAAGTCTCAGCACTATCAAGCTATCACTAGCCACTGGGACATGAGTTCAATCCCTGTCCAGGGAGCTAACTCACATGATGCAGTAGACCTCTCCTGTCTTGTGCACTGCTCTCCTCAGTGGTGTATCTCAGTAGATCCGCCTGTTCCTCCCCACTCTGTCTCTGGAACTTTTGCTATTTCAACAAAAGAACATTCTCTGTTCTCACAATGAATCAATGAGGAGGATCATTCTGCTGACTGTCTCGGTTTCTTGGCCTTCAACATTTTTTATTCCAAATGGATGAAGCTGGAATGGGAAAAAAAAAAAGAGAAATTAAGAAGGAAGAAGTTGAATGATGGGCCAGAGCATGGCTGGGATTGTTCCTGCTAGTAATATAACTTCCTGAGTCAAGGAGGAGAAAAAGCTCCTTCTCTTCTCCCCTTGAGCAAAGGGTTTGCTAAATTAATTTGCATATAATGCTCAGTTAAGTAAAGAATAATCTCTTAACAACTAATTCATCAGTGCTTATCAACCTGTTACTTCTACAAACATTCATAACAAGATCTTAGAACACTGACTTAGAACATTTTGACAAGATTTTAGATGAGAGATTTGTATTAAAAACCGAGTACTTAAAATTATATAATTCTCAGGGGATCATTTTTAGAAAACAACACTCTTCTGTTTAAAAATGTATCACATGGGGAGTGTAAAATGTTACATTCATTTCCCAAAACTGTTCATTTCTTATAAAGTAAGATCGAATCAACTTCATGTTCAGCAATACTACTCCTACATATTTATCCAAGCAAAATGGAAACATATATTCACAAAAGATTTGTACAATAATGTACATAGGGGCATCATTCATAATAGCACAAAACCGGAGGTCATTCATATGAAACTCTAGGCAGGTAAGCCTGCAAAAGTCATAAAACAGTGCCTGTGGATCAGCTATGGGGAGTTGAAATGAATAAATCGTAAGAGAATTTTCTGGGTGAGTGATATTGGGGGAACAGGACCCTTTCATCACAAAAGACTCATTAAGTAAAGACAAATGAAGCAGGATCACTCTAGTGGAAAGTTGCAGCCACAGAGGGACAATCTTACTTTGCTTTACTCCATCAGTGTTCAACTCACTTGCTGTGTGTGATACTCTCTGGCATCTCCAGAATAACCAGGAATACCACTTGGGAACTACATGAAATGTAGAGTCATGCATTGCATAATGACATGGATACTTTCTAATAAATGCATGATCAGGGCAGAGAACTATGATGGCATTAGAGGAGATTGTTTGCTTCACTCTGAGGAAATATCTAGTGTTTATTTAGAGGGATACCACACTCAGAGCACTGTGGCTTGGGAAAGGACTAGAACACATCCTGGGTATCAGATATCATCACAAACTGTACCAAAAGGAACACAAAGGAGATTCATTCATCACTGAAGAAGAAGTAGTGGAGAAAGTTGACTGGAAGCTACAATTTGAGGGCAGGAGATACAATTCCTGAGGCTACCACTCAGCAGGGACCCTGGGGAAGGGAGAGAAAAGTTGTGGAGGCACACAACCTTGACTGAGGGGAAATAGATGTAGAGGAAAAGGGATATTCCCCACAGAACGGGTTTGTTACACAGTGAAAAGAACAATAACAGTGCAATAGACTACACATCCCCTACCCCAACATTTGTATGGTAATGAGTCCTAAGGAGCAAAGACAGCATGCAGAATGCAGATTATGGCATCTGTAAACCCACAGATGAGGGATAATAGCAGTGCCACAGCTCAAGCCAGCCAACCCCAGTGGAAGACCCTTCTAGGTCTCTCCTCCACACTGTGACTCAGAAAAAGTTTCCAGTATTGACAGAGACTGACATAGGCCAGAAATTTAAAATAATACCACAGTAGCATCTGCTGATGAAATATAAGAAATTTAATGTTATAAATTAAGCAAGAATGCTATTTATTTAATCTCTTCTTTCCTGATGTGTGTTTGCATTGCTATCTCTGAACATCCCCTCTTAGTACTGATTTTGTTGTGTCCCATAAATTCTGGTAGATTGTGTCCTCATTATCATTTGTCTTGCGTTATATTTAATTACTTTTCATTTATTTCCTATTAACCCAATAGTCATTAAGTAATGTGTTATGCAGTCTCCACAGATTAGATGCTTTTCCTGTCTTCTTTTTGTAGTTGATTTCTCACTTGATACAACTGTGGTGAAAGAAGATGCTTGGTATGATATTCATCGTCACAGATTTATTGGCATTTGCCTGTGACCCAATACATGGTCAATCCTGACACATATGCACTTGAGAATAATTTCCATTCAGCTTTTTTTGTGAATAGCGGCCTCTAAATATCTATTGAGCCCATATATGACTAAGTCTTTGTTTAACCCTATTGTGTCCTTGCTTAATTTCTGTCAGGTTCATCTGTCCAATGTTGAAAATGGGGTGTTGAATTCCCAGTAACCTATGTGGTTTTTCAGTGTCTCTTCAGATTTGATAGTAATTGTCTTATGTCTCTTGATAATATATATTGATGATGCTGATATGTATTGATGAATGTTATATCTTCCTGATATAGTTCTCTTAATTATTATTCATTGTCCATCCCTGTCTCTTTTTAAATATTTTAAACTGTAAATTTACTTTATCTGGTATACGTATGAGTTAATTCAGTTCTGTTAGGTTCATTTAGCTTTTATATTATTTTCTAACCCTTTACTTTTAGACTATGTTTATCTTTAGAGTTCAGGTGGATTTCTAGGCAATAGCAGAAAGTTGGATCCTATTTTTTTTTTATAATATATATTTTTATTGTTATTTATGTCTTTTACATTTTGCATTCCCCTTGGGTAGCCCACCACCAATTCACCCGTGATCCATCTCCATGGTCCCTTG
>PVIJ01021380.1:0-10837 GCA_004024925.1 Scalopus aquaticus | reverse complement strand
AGATAGGCTTGCTAAAATGAAGGAAACAAATGATTGCTGTCCTGTTTATAGTGTAGGTGTAAGGATCAGGAATAGCTGGGCATTGCCATAGCAGTCAGGGTGTTTAGAAGACAGATCATTTATTTTAAACTTCTAAAAAGACTTGGAGATTAGCCATTAATTAAATATATTTATATTAAATAGAGAATAAGTGTGTTTCCATCACCCTAATTTTCTTAGATGAAATTCATAATTTTACAGCTTTTCCAAGTGACTTGGCCAGAGGCTTTGGAAATCTAAAAATTCCTTGCATTGTAGAGTATACTACATGGGTCTGTGTGTGGGTGTGTGTGCACACACACACATGCATGTTGGGTATACAAATAGAATACAGATATTTTGGAAAATTTTTCTATAAAAGCTCTTGGTCATAGACAGACTAATGGTCCTCCAAAGAGTGGAAGGCCTAATCTTGTGAATATTTGACTATTAAGGCAAAAGGGAATTAAGGCTGCATATGGAATTCAGATTGCAAATCACCTGATCTTAAAATGGGAATATTATTCTATGTTGTCTGGATGGATGGGCCCAGGTTAATCAAAAGATTCTTTAAAAGTGGAAAAGGGAAGAACAAAAAAGAGAAGCCATGGAAGAATAACCAGAGTATTAATGTAACTGACTTTGAATATTGAGGAAGGGGGTCATGAGCCAAGGAATGCAAAGGAATGTAGTCAGCCTCTAGAAAGTGAAAAAGGTAAGTAAATGCAATATAGTACAGAACCTCCAGAAAAAGCCGAGACCTGGTGATATCTTGATTTTAGCTCGTTAAGACTCATGTCAGACTTTTGGCCTATAGAACAAGAAGATAAAAGATTTGTGTTGTGGTAAACTCCTAAATTTGTGGTGAGTTCTTCCTGCAACAATTAAAAAATGGCACTCTTTAACTCCACTCTATGTATATATGGCCATTACTCCCATTAGCCAAATTACAGCCAGAAAAATTTGTGCTCAAGGAGTGAGTGAATTTTGGTGACTATGGAATCCTCTGTCAACAAGGAAGAGGGATAGTGAAATAGTAGTCAAATAGATCCCAAACATTTGTTTACTGTTTCCAGATATCTTCTATATGGACACATTTCTATAGATAGTGACTTGGTATTCTGGGTTTCAGTATCTTCTCTATATCAATTAATCTGGAACTATTTTTTTTCCCACTATTTTCAGTGCTATTTCAAGAGTCCTGAAGGATTATCTCTGGGAGTTCCATAAGCAGCAAAAGGGGAGAGTAGAACACAGGTTTAGGATTTAGGATACTTGGACATTTCCCACACCATCTTCCTCTTCCCTCTCTATGAACCACAGGGGCTCTGTATTAAATATGATTTTTCTTATTAAGCTATTGATTAAAAATTAGCTTTTATAAGACTTGTGATATACAAAAAAGAGATGTCAGAAAGTGGTTGGATTTTCCAGTCTCTCACAATTCTAACATTCAGTTCTAACCAAGATCTGCTAATATATAATCTAATTCAACAAGTTTAATTGTTATAACATTTGTACTGCATTATTTTTATTTAACATGTTGTGAACGTCTTCCTGTGATATTAAACAATTTTTGTAGAGAAGATTAATTCCTATATGATACTCCATAAAATGAATATGTCACAATATTTAATCATTACCTTGATTTTGTAAAAGAACAAGGTGTTCCAACATTTGTTATTTAAAATTGTGCTGAAATGAATGTCCTTGTACATTAATCTTTGACGGCATTCCTTGGTTCAAATTGGATTATTTGCTACAAGTGCAATTATTCATTCAGTTATTCAAAAATATTTATGGAACATTGTGATGTTCCAGGAACTATTCTATGATTTGGCTTATAGGAAAGAACAAAACAAAACTGTTTTGCTATGATACACATTATAACAAATAAATATAAAATGTTAGAATTGACTATTGCTTTGAAATAATTTTAAAAGATGAGGGAATAGTGACAATAACTGAACTTAGTAACACAAAGTTGTGAGACTTTTGATATATATATTTCTAGCTACCTAATATTTAAGGAAATATGTAATCTTCATCTGCAAAAATCTATGTGAATACCACACTATATTTCTGTAGCCATATACTAAGTTTTTAAACTACATTCAAGATTTATTTAGTTTGGAATATGCAAAAGACAATATTGTAAGCTCTGGGGATTTTGTTGTGAACAAAGAAATATTCTAGTGGTCATAGATCTTACTATCTAGTGAATTACTTTGTGTTATATTTTGCCCAATATTTCACCCCAGTTTGTCTTTGCCTCTTGATATATTCAAAATTGCCTTTACTCCTAAATCTATCAGTATTTTCATTAACTTCATCTATAATTTCAATCAATTCCTGTTGTTCTCTCCTTTTCCTCCCTTCCTCCTACACCAAATTCCCTTTTCCTTCAAAATACTAAAAAAAAACTCATCTCAGCTGCTTTGCATTGGCTATTACCTTCATGTGGAACCACTTTCTCCAGTTTTCAAGAGTTATTTTTCACCTCCTTCAAGTTTTTGCTCAATATCACTTTCATAAACTTTCTTTTTTTTTTAAAGATTTATTTATTTATACAAGCTGGGGTACAGGCCAGAGGTGTGGGATGGCGAGAGGGTTCACCAGAGACAGAGTGGGGAGCAGAACAGGCAGATCAGAAATACACTGCTGAGGGGAGCAGCGGGCGAGGCAGGAGAGGTCTGCCGCACCATGTGGGATTCTCCCCTGCCGGGCATCGAACTCACGTTGCGAGCTGCCGACAGCTCCACAGCACAGCACTCAACCGCTGCGCCACCAGGGAGGCCCCACTTTCATAAACTTTCTATACCTAGTATTTTTACAATTCTCAAAACATCTACCCACTACATTTTTTGTCCTTCCTCTCTGTATTAGTTACCATCTACTATTATAAATACAGTGTACATATATATATTTTCTTTTTTACCTCTACTAGAATATAAGTCTATGAGGGCAGGCATTTGTTCAGTTAGTTTGTCTCTGTATCCCCAGTATCTCTTTCTATATACATTTGTTCAACAAATTATTGAAGTTATTTCTTATCTTGAAGTTTGTAAATATTTAACCTATATTTCATTTTAATTCTTAGTTCTCTCTCATAGTTAATCAATTACTCATTTTGATATAGTGGATTAGGTAAGCATCTCATATTTCTTTAAATGTGTATTAAACCAATTTTTCAACACTTTTCTCATAAGCATTTCACTAATAATTTGTGATTCCAGCTTAATCAAATAGTACATCATTATATTAAAAAGGCCTTGTTTCTGGGAAAATCATTATTTTAGAACATTTAAATTAATAAAGTAGAATGAAAAGTAGAAATTAATGCTGATCTTCCTCAACTTACAATGGGATTACATCCTGATTAATCCCTATTAGGTTGAAAATATAGCAAATCAAAAAAGGCTGGAAACACAGTACTCTGTAGATTTGCGGTTGCTAACCTTCGTGATCATATGACTGACTATAGCTGCAAGCTGCTGGGCTGCCTAGCACCTCAAGGACTACCATACTGCATAGTGCTAGCATAAGAAAAGATCAAAATTCAGAGTTAAATTTCTAGTGAATGTATGTTGCTTCCCCACCATAATAAAATAAAATAATCATAAGTCAAAATCTCATAAGTTACAACTATCTATAATTGGTCTATGACATACGTAAAAATTACTAGGAAAATTATTTAAAATTATTATTATTATTAAAAATCCTATACCTATTCTAACACATATGAGTTCTTTTTAGGCCTGGTAGAAATCTCCCATAAAATTCCATGTCCTCAGAGTTTTTGCAGAGGAAACTGTACATTAATATGAAGAATAATGTGAACTGTATATTAACACAGATTTGAACAGGGTTCATTAATTAAATTATTTTGTAACATCACTCATTACTGTGCTGACTTTTGTAAACATTTGAAGTTATCCTTTTTTATAGAAGTGAAATATTGACTTGCATCATGCAGGTGTAAGCTATTTCGGTAGATGCTTGTATTGTGTGAAGGATAGTCATATGATGTAAACATTGTTCCATTTTGTTAGTAAATATTCCTTTAAAATTCATTTTTGTGGTATTTTTTTAGTTGAGGTAACACTGTTTATAACACTCAGAATTATAGGCACACCTATTTCTATGTAGGTTATTACACCACACTCACCACCAAGATAGATAACAAGAAAAGAAAGTTATTTTGCTGAATCACTCCTCTGTTCTTAAAAGCAAATACATAGTTACTGTATAATGAGTTTGTATTTCATTTTCATACAGAACTAGGAAACAGAAACAACCAAGAATATTACCAGATGTGTGTGTTAGCAGACAGCCTTTAGAATAAACAGGGAAACTTTAATAAGGAAAGAAAGATCATATGAATTGGTCACATTTCTTTTGACTAAGTTTTCTCACACTAGAGGGAGTTTAATCGTTCACTTGTGCTCTTTTTTCATTCCATTTCTACAGATATGCTCCAAAGGAAGATTTCAACAAAGAAGCAAATCTGGGCCATCTTATTAGGGGTTGAAATTTACATTTGCAAAAAATGAAGAAATTAAGATACTTCTGCTACATAAATTCTTCCCTATTTAAATTGTCTTATCCTTTGATGGCTTAATTCCACTCATATGAAAATGTGATCTTGTTCTTTCTCTCTCTGTGGAATGAATGGCATGCTATGATTAATTGGTCAGTCAGAATAAGATCTGGGATTCAAGGGCAAGAGTCAACAGAGCAAGGGACAAGACTGGATCTATGCACTGGTTATGAAAATATGGTCAAGCCCACATCACTGACAGAAATAACATTAGGAGCCATACCTTAGCTAGTGATGAAAAAAGATCTGTGTAAAGTATATTATCTCCTAGTTGCATTAATTGGAGTTACAAATTGATATAGGTAGAGCAACAACTATCTTTATTTTTAACATACTGAGATCTAATAACATGAGACTCCATCTTACTCTTTCTCTCTTTTCATTCACCATATTATGATGCTTATTTACCAGATATTAACCATAGACAATTTGATTATAAGGCTATATGCTCTGTAGAGAAGACTATAATATAAAATATTCATGAGAAAATATTAAAGATTCAGATTGCTCATTTTATTGTCATTTATGTCCAATAGATTTAGTAATAAATTATTTTACAAATTCTTATTTTTATTTTAGATGTCACAAGTGTCATATGACTATATGTCTTTCCTCTATTCAGAGAGCTAAAATTTCTCAAGTGCAGCATAGAAGGTGGTTATATTATGGGGAAATCACTACAGTGTTCTGGATAAACAATTCAAATTTAACTTGAAACTTGCTTCTTCTTCTCAAGCTCAGAGAAGGTGGACTGTTCTCAAACTCACTGGAGTAATGATAGTAGAATTTCTTTTCTGAAATTTAAATATTATCCCTGTTAGTGAATCACAGTGGAAACCCTCATCAGAATGTTCTCTTTTCCAAATTCATAATCATTAACAGTACAATCTCCAGATTTCTTCTCATTTCCCTCTTTCACAAATATATAACCTATGTTTTTAGTCATTTCAATTAGTTTGGTAGAAATAAGTTTACATTGTTATTTAATTCTAACTTTTATATATACCTAGTATTGCCAAATAATTGGCTTCTGGTGCAAGGAAATGTCATGTAAGCCCTGTACAGTCACTGCAGTCCCTAAAAGAGTGTGATCAGAATGGATCCAACACACACTTACTAACTTGAAGGAAAAGCATTTGAAAATCAGACTGACTCCTAAAGATTTGATGAGATGACACTTTCATTAACTAAGTGAAAATATAAAGATCATAGTTGTAAATAAAGTGATCCCCTTCTGGGAAGCCTCTCTAAGACTCTCTAACTAATAATTACTTGCACATTTTGAACCACATAAACTTTCCCCAATTATGGCATATTTGATTTTTTGACTCTTTGCTATGCCATGAAACATTCCAGCTGAGATAAACCACATGTATTGTTCAAGCTTGGTTATTTTTTTTTTCATGAAACAGCATTTTTATAGCATTAGAGAATATAATTTGCAATACTTCAGCTGAAGTCAGATGGAAATTAAAATATGTCTATGTCTAATAAAAATTATCATTTTTTATGCATGGCAATGCATTTTTAGCTCTTTAATTTTTATTGACCCTGATTGCACATATTGTGGTGTTTATATCTAAATTATTTCCAAGTGATTTTTTTGCCCAAATAATGAGAAAAACATAATCAAGAGTCTTAAACTGTGTGTGAGAGCTGGAGAGAAGCTCTGTCTAAGCTGGACCAAGGCATTTTAGGTACTTAAATTTTCCTTTATTTGAAAATTTCCCTTTGAGAATATTTTGTGGGGTTCATCTATGTGATAGATAATGATCTTTAAAGTCTTTGGGACAAGGCAAAGTGCTTTTCCAAGGACATAGACTTGGCACTAATTCACCCCTGTATTCACACACACGGTAGCACACAAACCTGCTGAGTGCTTTTATTCATCCTGTAAACCTGACAGATGTGATCCCAGTGAGGTTCCACCATATTCCACAGCTGAGTGGAGCCCATATGTTATTGAAAAGAGAAAAAGAAAAGAAGAAGATTAATTCAGTTGTCAATGTAAGTAATTGGGGTTATCTTGTCATCCTTCCCAGTCTGTGTGAAAGTCAGCCATTTTCTTAATTATTTATAAAAACCAGAATTGGTCTCAATACCACCAATATTTTTTTTGCAGTGTGTTTATGCCTGTGGCTCTTCACATTGTATTCAGTTGGAATGATGAAGGCACAGATTGTTGCCTTAATTGTACAACATGAAGAGTTTACAGGATTTATGGACAGACCCCGGTTCAAGGTAAAATTAGAGAAATATTTAAATCTCGAATAATCTATTTGCTTCTGTTCGCCAGAAAGCATGACTGAAAGGGAAGAGCCGTTCTAAGAGAATATTTTCAATTCTGTGTCCATTGGCTCTGAGGATGAGCTGTTTTAACTTGTTATGTCACTCAAGTCTGCCTTTGTTTTGAAAAAAAAAGTATAAAAATAGGAAAATATGTGTAACCTTCATTTGTAATTTGGAAAGGTTACAGAAATGCTGCAAAATGTATTGTTTTTATTATAATCGTTCTTTCTCTCCGGTGAATAAATGGCACCACAATTTGGAAACAGATACACTAGTAAAGAATTTATAGTTAATCTATTTTATAAAGGTTATTTGAATATGGGGTATTTTTATCCATAGTAGATCAGTCTATCGTCTTCCACAAACTTTATAAAAATAGAGTTGGAAATAAACACAGAATGCTATAAAAAGCAGATAAGTTACAAATAGAAATGCAAATGAAGTTCTAAAATCTTATAATAGAAAAATATCTACCTGGGGTTGTTCATAAAGTGGGTCTTATTTTTTAAATATTTGCATTCCTTCACGGAGTATTTTTTTCATGTTTCACTTCAAAATGAATTGTCTTTCTCTGATATTTGGTAAGTGGATTTTAGCAAGTTAAATCTGAAAGATTTTAATTTACTGTTAAGAGTCAATATTACAGGGCCTCCCTTGTTGGCCTAGGGGCTAAGTCTCAGTGCTATCACCTCTACCTCCGGGGAGCCAACCCACATGGCATAGCTGACCTCTCCTACTTTGCCCGCTGCTCTCCTCAACAGTGTATTTCAGTAAATCTGTTTGTTCTACTTCCCACTCTGTCTCAGGTAAATTCTCTCACCCCCTGCACTTCTGGTGTACACCCCAGTTCTTCTATGTGAAAATAAAAATTTTAAAATAATAAAATATTTTTAAAAAGTTAATATTATAATGCATCAATCAATATAGATACCAGCAGCAAGTATATAGTCAATTGTTGAAACTGTTTACTGAGTGGAAAAGTCAGTTTATTGAAAAAATATGGGGCCTCCCTGGTGGCGCAGCGGTTAAGCGCTGCGCTGTTGAGCTGTCAGCAGTCGCGACGTGAGTTCGACGCCCGGCCAGGAAGAATCCCACATGGTGTGGCAGACATCTCCTGCCTTGCCCGCTGCTCCCCTCAGCAGTGTATTTCTGATCTGCCTGTTCTGCTCCCCACTCTGTCTCTGGTGAACCCTCTCGCCGCCCCGTGCCTCTAGCCTGTAACCCCAGCTTGTATGTATAAATAAAAAATAAATCTTAAAAAAAATATGTCCATCAAGCTACTTGCCAAAGACATGCAATAGTGATATTTTTTATAATACATTCACCCCAAAAGAATTCAGAATCTTACAAGAGTTAATGTTTGGGCCATCTTGAAGACAGGAAAATTAACACCTCAGCACAATGCCAATAGATTAAAAACACCATGATGGAAAACAGCTGATCTGCAGTTTTTAGCTGCTAGCAACCTAAAAATCTGAAATTTCCAATCAATGATAAATATGTTGATGAATAAGCTGGGTTAAACATATTATCCTCAAAAGTGGTTCTATTTAGAAACCATTAGTTGATAACTATAGGTCTCAAATGACTCAGTATTTGTACAAACATGACTCACAGGATCCTAACAAAAATTAATATTCCATATATTTCAATTACCCTTCAGTGCTTGCATTCTTGCAAATGCCTAATTATCATATGGTTTTTTAGCATGTGTTCAGATGCTCACTGACTTCAGAAGAAACTGACTTCATTGAAAACACCATTTACTTTACAGACGTTTTGAATAGCCAAAGTATATCTGTGTATATAAACTCTAAGTCATCTTTGTAAATCTTTAACAACAGACTATGTCTACAGACAATTAGAAGCTAACCTTTTCCAGTATATGCCCATATGAATGGACCTAACTGGGGAATTACTAGTGGTTGCTTGAGATAGCTGTGCTGTAAACTTGTTTGAGTTCTGGCCATTTAAAATCTATGGAAGTGGGCCTCCCTGGTGGAGCAATGGGTTAAGTCTCGGCACTATGAAGCTATCCAGAGTCGCTGCAGCCTGAGTTAGATATCCAGCCAGGGAGCTTCCCACATGGCTCAGCAGACCTCTCCAGTCTCGCCCTCTGCTCCTCTCATAAGTGTATTTCACTCAATCTGCTTGTTCTGCTCCCCACTCTGTCTCTGGTGAATCCTCTCACACACCCCCACTTCTGGCCTGCACCCCAGCTTATATGCATAAATAAAATAAATCTTTAAAATAAATCAAATAGGTAGTAGTTCTCACACAACAGATCTTTCATAGTTGAGAGGAAAATTGTTTGCTGCCTAGTAATACATCTCTAAGTAATGAAAGGGGCTTTCTCCTTTTCTAGTTAAATATGAGACGTGTACCAATACAGTGCACCCTAAGTATGTATGGAATTTGGAGCTTTTTTAATTCCTGGGGTCCAGAGATGAGTCTGATTTTTTTTTTAATGGTACAAATATAAAGGGCAGAATGTATTGACACAACCAGAATCTTCTCTATCTCTGACCATGAGATTTTATTATTGGGTCAAATCTGCCAGAAAATATGTCTATTTTCATTAGGATGAGTTCTCGATCAGGTATTTCCTAATATCTCAAACTAAAACACTCCTGGAGGATCCAAGCCTTAGATGGAGAAGAGTACTTAGTTTTGACTAAATTTGATAATGTACATAGGTACACACACACACACACACACACACACACACACACACACACACGGGATGAGGATGTCAGCATTGTTGTCAAATTTCATGATAATTTCCCCTTCCTTGTGCACACATACTGACAGCACCATTTTATGACAACAACACATATATTAATCTATGTCATAAACTGACTTGGATTTTATTTGTTTTGCCTTTTTTAGATAGCATGTGAATAATCTACATGGTAATGATACTCAGTGATTATCTATATATTATTTTTTACTTGAATAGACCAAATTACCTAGAAATTATCTGCTCTGTGAAGGTTTAAATAATTCACCAAAAAATATTTACATTCAGAGCCATTTCATTGTTATGTCTTTAAATTTTATAAATGCATAATATTTACAAATATTATACTTTTATAATATTACATAATATATAAAAGATTAGGTTGTTAGAGATTTTCCCAGACTACTGAAATCAATAGTGGCTGGGGTTTTTTTAAATATTTTTTTTATTCATTTTTTCATACAAGCTGGGGTGCAGGCCAGAGGTGTGGGGCAGTGAGAGAGTTCACCAGAGACAGAGTGGGGAGCAGAACAGGCAGATCTAGTGAAATAAACTGCTGAGGGGAGCAATGGGTAAGACAGGAGAGGTCTGCTGAGCCATGTGGGAATCTCCCTGGCTGGGCATTGAACTCTCCACAGAGCTGTGCTTAACCTGTTGTGCTACCAGGGAGGCCCAATAGTGGCTATTTTTAAAAGCCCCTCTTTCTTTGAAAATTATTTTTAATTGGATGTGATTGAGAAATGTAATGTCTTATATGTGTTTTGAACAACACACTTTAAATATTAAGTCTGAACCTATTTTATTTTAATGCAAAATGTAACTTACTTTTTGTAACTAAATAACAGATTAATTTTACTTCAGTCTCATTTGATGGTCTTTATAAACTCAAACTCTATATTCATTTCCTTTAACTTTTTGTATACTAAGTTTTTTTGCTTCTAATCTCCCAATAGTAGTAATACCTGTTTCTCCGAAGTTCAAATTAAGTATTAGTCATCTAATTATGGTTTTCAACATCTTTTCACAATTTGGGGACAAGTTTGAGTAGGGAAGATTCTTAATAATCCCCAAAACATGCCACTGAAGTACCACTTTGATGTTTCTTATCACATTTCCTTCTAAGTCAATATTCCCACAGACATTTTTGAGGAGTACTAGTCCTTTAAGAAAAATGACTAGTCCTTGGAAAA
>PVIJ01021379.1:0-19309 GCA_004024925.1 Scalopus aquaticus | reverse complement strand
CACAAAAAAACCTCGAATAGCCAAAGCTCTCCTCACTAAAAAGAAAGAAACTGGAGGGATTACACTCCCAGATTACAAACTGTAGTACAAAGCCATAATAATTAAAACAGTATGGTACTAGAACCAAAACAGAAGCACCGACCATTGGAATCGAATAGAAATCCCAGAAATAAATCCACATACCTATGGACAACTAATCTTTGACAAAGGAGCAAAGAATATGCAATGGAATAAGGTTAGCTTGCTCAATAAATGGTGCTGGGAAAACTGGACTGCTACATGCAAAAAAAAAAAAATGAAGCTAGACTACTACCTCACACCATGCACAAAAACCAACTCAAAATGGATAAAATACCTGGACGTAAGACCTGAAACCATAAAATTTATAGAAGAAAATACAGGCAAAACTCTACACGACATACATCTCAGCAAAATCTTTAAAGACACATCCCAAAAAGCGAAGGAAGTAAAGGAAACGATAAACAGATGGGACTACATCAAAATGAAAAGCTTCTGTATAGCAAAAGACACAATAATCAAAACAAACAGACACCCTACTAATTGGGAGAAAACCTTTGCACACAATACAACTGATAAAGGACTGGTAACTAAAATCTACAAGGAGCTCACACAACTAACAAAAACAAAGTCAACAATCCAGTCAAAACATGGGCAGAAGAGCTAAAAAGACACCTCTCCAAAGAAGAAAAGCAAATGGCCAACAACCATATGAAAAAATGTTCAACATCCCTTATAATCAGGGAAATGCAAATCAAAACCACAATGAGATACCACCTCACGCCAGTGAGAATGGTGCACATTGAAAAAAAACAGGCAACAATAAATACTGGTGAGGATGTGGAGAAAAAGGAACTCTTCTACACTGCTGGTGGGAATGCAAACTGGTCCAACCACTATGGAAAGCCATATGGCGTTTCCTCAAATTAATAAACGGGGAGCTACCATATGACCCAGCAATACCACTTTTGGGAATCTACCCAAAGGACTAAAAAAATACTAATCCAAAAGGATACATGCACCCATATGTTTATTGCAGCACTATTTACAATAGCGAAGATATGGAAACAATCCAGATGCCCAAAAATAGATGACTGGATAAAGAAGATGTGGTACATATACACAATGGAATACTATTCAGCATTCAAAAAAAATAAACACATGCAATTCACAGCAACATGGATGGAACTAGAAGGGATCATGCTCAGCGAAATAAGCCAAAAGGAAAAAGAAAAATATCGAATGGCCTCACTTATAACAGGAATATAGGGGAACCAAATACAAAAGAGTCAACCAGCGAGAGAAGGGGGAAGATTCGAGCTCAGAATGGGGGAGAGAGGAGCACAAGGGACGGTGGTGATGGTTCACGGGTGAATTGGTGGTGGGAAACCTATGGGGAATATACAGTAATGTAAAAGACACAAATAAAAATAACAAAAAAAAAAGAAAGAAAGCCACTTTTAACCACATTTTTTACAACAATGTATATTATATTCTAAATTCAAAAGTCACAAGATCTGTTGAAAACAGAAGTGTCAAAAATAGGGAATTACTGAGGTCCTTTCCAACAAGCGAGATACATATTGTTGTAGTTTTTTCATTGTCTGAACATACTTTGCTAGTTTCATGTACTTGTTACCTTATTGACTGTACAGTTCCTTATGTTGATTATTTGCCTTTAAAATTATACCATATTTTCCATATTATACATGTTCTTCACATCGAGTCATATTTAATATCTATATATTAACCCAGTAAGTAGAGACCAGCATTCTGTGTCTCTACTTAGATGCATTCAACCTTACTCTATAGCCAGTGGGCAATTAGGTTCTTTTTCTTTTTTTGTTGTTTTGACTATTATAACTAATGCAGATTAAATATAATTACACACACCTTTGTTTTCATCTATAAGCATTTCATGATGCTAGCACTAATATCTCTCCTTGGGAATTGAAAGCATGCACCCCACCATACTAGTGATAGCATTATATACTCTACTTTTTGTTGCTCATTTCATAGTTCATAAGTCTCCTTGTAGGGGCCCTGCGACTTTAAGCAACTCTAGTGATCCTTATTCTGTTTCCCTTGACCCTTAACCATTGCTCCTTCTATCCAATGAGATCACACAACAAGGGAAAAATCTGCTCTTACTCTCATAAGACACCCGATGAGATATCAGAAGACAGTTCTCATGCCCTGAGACTTTTTTTTAATCAAGAAGAAAAAATGTCTCAAACTGTGGCTATTTTTCAGGAAAATACAAGTTTGTAACATGAATCAAAACTTTTTGTAGTTAAGTTTTTAATTTGGGCATTGGGATATCCAGAAAAAAGTCTTATGTCCGATATTTTCCACTGTGGCCTAAATCAGAGTTCCTCAGAGGAATAAAGAAAAATATATTCCCTAGTAGAAAAGAAAACTGAAACCAGAGCTTCTAAATAATAGTAACAATAATAACAACCATAAAGCCGGCAAGAGCTAACATTTGTTTACTTATTATGTGCATTGCTCTAAGAATTTACAGATATTCAGTCAGTAATCCTCAATTAATGCTAGGAAGTTAGTATGCACACTGCTCATAATAAAGTCCACTTGTTTCAAAATGAAGAAAAGGAAAAAAAAAGAAAATTCATATTCATTAAGCCTAGATAGAAAATGAATTGAGTAACCTATTGCTACTATACCATGTATGCTTAAAACAGCACAAATTAAGGTTAACCAAACATAGCCTAACAGAAACAAACAACATTTCTACAGGTCAGACTTTAGTACTGATTTTAGTGGGCTAAAATCAAGATTTTTAGCCATGACTGCATTCCATTCTGGAAGCTATTGGGGGAGAGTGTTTCCTTGCCTTTTTCAGCTTCTGAAAGCTATCTGCATTCCTTGGTTCATTGGTCCCCTTTTCCATCCTCAAAGTTAGTGGCAACAGGGTTAGTCTTCTCACCCTGTAGCTCCCTGACATGTCTTCCATGAACGCGTCTTTCTCTGAACACAGCTGGAGAATATTCTCCATTGTTAAGGACACGTGTGACTAGATCAGACCCCTGCTTAACATAACACTGGTCTCTCCAGCTTAAGGTTTGTAATACTACTTATATCAATAAAGTCCCTTTTGCCATGTGAGGTTCCTAGACTTAAAGGATAAAAGACTCTGGGGTGATTGTCTCTGAATTATAGTTGTCTGTTTAATTTTGTTTTGTTGTGTTGTATTTTTTAATTATTGTTGTTGTGCAGGAGAGGGGGAGGGAGAGAGCTCAAAACAAGGGCGGGAAGAGCACAAGGGACTATGGTGATGATACATGGGCAAATTGGTGGTGGGAATTCTAGGGAGACTACATCTGAGAAAAGAAAGCAAACACTGAAAAAAAAACAAATGAACAAAGATGTAATATATAATAATAATAATAAAAGAAAGTCTCTGGGGTGTCATTCTGAATGTGACAACCTATATATACCACTTCTTTCATTCTTCCCAGGAAACCCCCCAGGTAACTGTATTATCTATCTTTTGTTGTGTAACCAATTACCCCAAAACTGGTTTAAATGACAACATTTATTATCTTACAGTTTCCTCACAGGGCCATGAACTAGCTGAATCCTAGTTGTCTTGTCTTTCAACCTTTCTCACAAGACTTCAATCAGGGTGATGAAGGTTCAGCTAGTGATACGTCTGCTTTCAAATTCTTCACAGGTTTATGATGAGGTTCAGTTCCTCACAGGTTGTCAGCTGAGAATGCCAGATCACCTACCTGTTAGCCAGAGGCCCCTTCATTTACTTTCCACATGGGTTTCTCCACAGTGCAGTTTTCGTCTTCAGAGTGAGCAAACAGAGAGGGTGAGAGAAATTGTCAGCAAAATGGAAGTCATAGTCTTTTACAATTTAATCTCAGAAGCAACATCCCATCCCTTTTGCCACATTCTATTTGTTAAAACGAATCATAAGGTCAGTCAGTGCAGCCCACATTAAAAAAAAAAGATCACACAAGCAAGTGATCGTGTGGAAGAAGGGCTCACTGGGAGCAATTGTAGAAGGAGTCCTACAGTATTTGTGTTAGTTAACTATCGCCACATAAGTCACCACAGAACTCATTGGCTTGAAATGAATGTTATTTTTTCTTGCTCACATGACTGCTCCTGGGTCACAGCTGAACATCTTTGATTCAAACTCCAGGTTTCCTTGATTTGACTCCTTACTGTAGACTGAATATAAATTGACTTCTTGGGAGCCCAGACTGAGGAGGCTGTGAAATCCTAGGGAAAGGTCTTCTCCTGA
This sequence comes from Scalopus aquaticus, assembly GCA_004024925.1. Classification (NCBI taxonomy): domain Eukaryota; kingdom Metazoa; phylum Chordata; class Mammalia; order Eulipotyphla; family Talpidae; genus Scalopus; species Scalopus aquaticus. The sequence continues at coordinate 15,015 of PVIJ01021379.1, read as the reverse complement.
CAACTGTAGAAGTGCAAGAAAAAAAGAAAAGCATAACTCTTAAAGTTGTCACACTGTGAAAACTTGTTTCTCATTGGCCAAAACAAGCCATAAAACTAAACGCAAAGTAAAAGGACACAATGAATCCTACTAGATTGTCCTCTATTTGGGAGCAACTCCAATCACCAGATAAAATGTCAAGGATATAGGAAGACGTAAAGAGTTGGGTCAGTAATTCCACCCCCTATGGCATCATGACTCACATTTTACAGGTAAAGAAACTGTGGGACAGAGAAATTGACTGACTTAGTCCTGGGTCACAGAACTCAAATTCAAGATGTATCGACCTTCCAAACTCATTTTCCATTGTTCTATACCACAAGGTCTTGAGTTATATTCTCTATGAATCATTTCCTTCCAAATAAAGGAGTTCACAAATGGGCATCTAAAAATTCTTTTTGCAAACAGTTGTCAGAAATTCCATTTTGCTCTTCTGCCTCCTGTTTCACTTTATCAGCCTAAATTTGTAACGTGGGCAAAAGCATGGAGATAAAATCAGCTCTGAAAATGAGAAAATGGATTTTCTTGCCATGCCTTTGCATTACAAATGGGCCTAGTCCACAGCAATCATGGCTGCACCTGGAACAGTGCACAGACTCCATGAATAATCCATGTCCCCTCTGCACCCTCCTCCCTGCGGTGCTGACTCAGCAACCGCTTCCTTCTCTCTGCAGCGTGACAGCAACACACAGGTAGGGTGAAGTCTAAGAATTCAGCGACACTGAACATTTGGTTGAATTTTGAAGGCAGACAAAGGCCTTAAAAATCTAATAACTTCAACCAGACTGCAAAACTTCCCTTCTTAGAACATTCTGTTACCTTCAAGATTAAATCCAGGGCTTCTTTGAGTGGCACACAGGAGCTTTCATGATTTTACCACGACCTCTCTGACGGTACCCTCATCCTCCATCCCCTGCCCTTCAACCTGACCTCCACTGCCCCCTCCCTCGCCCTCAGTGGCAGCTATACTGAACTCTTAGTACTTACCCAAAGCAAACAAATCTGTCTGCAATCCTTTGTATCCTCGTCCCTGTTTTTAAAGGCCACCCCCTCCCCTTTGTCTCTTACCTAAATTGAACCCCTTCCTTCAGAAGTAGTTCAGGAGCCACCTCTTGCAGAAACTTCCCCTTACCCCTGGCTAGGGGATTCCTGTTTAGGAAATATTTGTGCTTCCACTATGTAGAGTAAGTGAATTGGTCAGGCCTTTACGCCACTAACCTCTGTGGCTATCACCTGTGGCCTTGAATGGAGGAGGTGCCTGGGAGCGTGGGCTTGGGGTCCGCATGCCTGATGGTGGGCACCTGGAGCATGGTGTGGGCATGCGTGAGTGGGCACACCTGAGCCTGGAGGCTGGGGCTATGTAAGGGCAGCGTCACTCAGGCAGGAAAAGACGGCTAAGGCACGGGGCTGTGTAAGAGGGGGTGGCGGCTACGAGGGGAAGGGACAAGAGAATGCCAGAGAGAGCCCAAAGGAAAAGAGAAAAGAATAGGGGCGTGGGGGGTGGCTAGGAGGCGTCCTGCCTTGCCAGCCTGCAGGCTTGCCTCACAACAATTGGCATAGAAAGAGCATAAAACCCTGAAAAATCCACTTAGGGCTCCAGGACACTCCTTTATCTTTCTGCCCAAATTGATAGAGAACCTGCTCTGTGCTTGCTGGCGCTACACACCATAAGGCTGATCAATCTATATTGTGATCTCCTCTTTACTTGTCCATCCCACAAGTACTGAGTTCTTTAAAACTAACAGTCCTTTGATTCTGAATGCACATGGCCCTTGACACAGTGCCCAGACTTCATTAGGTGCTTGCAGAAGTAAAGCCTGGGGAAGAAAGGGAAGGAGGGAGGGAAAGAGGGAAGATGGAAAGGGGAGTACAAAAGGAGGGAAGGAAGAAGGAAGAGAAGAAAAATGGGAGGGATGGTAGAAAAGCCAAGATAATTATCTGAGAAAGTATTTTGCAGATGGCACAGAGCTACAACAAGATAAGGTGCTGTACTTTCCCCTGGCATGCGCTACCCTGCCTGATCTGCTGTTCTAAGGGTGAGGCTGCCTTTCCTGAAGTCTTCCTGCTTTAGACCCACTAACATCCTTCATAAATTCAAGGAGCCAAAATTTCAAGAGCAGAACCTCAACCAGTTCTCTGTTCTGGGACGATCAATAACCAATGCAGATAATAGATTAATGTTAAATACAATCTGAAGAATGATGAGGGAAAACCCTAGTAGGATAGGAGGAGTGAAGAGGCTCTCCAAAACTGCGGTGTCACGGAAAGTTCAAGGATTCTGCTCTGACCCTGTGGGTAAGAAACAAGAAAGCCAAGAAAACGACTTGTTGATTGGATTGGAGATAATCAGGCATGGGGCGGGGGGCAGGGAGGTCTCTGGAATTGGTGTTCTCATTGCTGCTATAGAAAATGGACTCCAGAACCAACCGGAACAAGAGACCAGGTCGCGGTTCCAAATGCCAGTACCTCAATTTTCGCTTCGACACCACAGTTGACCGCGTGTGATTATGCGATGTTTTTGAAGCCTCCTCTACTCTCTAATAATCGCACTTTCTGAATTGCACGTGAGGCGTGACTGTGCCTGATAAGACTTTTAATTGATGTTTTAGTAAAATTACTTGGAAAAGACATCCTCAGAAAAGATAGTTTGAATAGTAGAGTAAACGTGTTCTAGGATTAATCTTTGCAGTTATCATAAGTGCTTCCTCCTACCCCCCCATCCCCCACCAAAAATCAGCCACTTTGTTAGTACACTTCAAAGAGTTGAAAGCTTTGCTTTACATACAATTCTTATTTTACAATTTTTCTTGTGAAAACACCACAGTATAGCTGGAAAGGGAAAGCTACTAGGACTGAGCATTGCCAAGCTCTTGCCCCTTGCCCTAATTTCAAAACAGTATTTGTGTTTGAGGAGAAATAGCAATGAATTTTGAGAAATGGATGAGCTGAAACCACATGACCCCATTTTGCAATCACCCGGGGGCAGGTAGGTTCACTGTCAGTTCAGGCAGCTTAAAAGTGAAACCTGGAGCCCTTGGCATCATCCCACAGGTTTTTTAATAGCCAGCAGGGACTCAGCGACTTGGGGCCCCCTATGAATCTCTATATGCTCTTTCCTCTGGGCTTTCTCTGGCCTTCTCTGTGATCTCCCTCTCTCAGCCATCACTCCTCTGGTACGAAACCCCACCAGCGTAGCTGTTCTGCAGCCGTTCTGCTGTAGCCATCTCTGTGTGATGCCGCCCTTATAGCCCCAGCCTCCAGGCTCAGGTGTGCCCACTTATGAGTGTCCACTCCGTACTCCAGGTGTCCACCATCAGGCATGTGTGCCCTGGGCCCACGCTCCCATGTGCCTCCTGCATTCAAGATCATAGGTGATAGCCACAGAGGCCAAAAGTGTAGAAGACTGACCATCTTCATTTACCCTGGAGTTGTCCAGTACAGGAGCTATACAACCATAGAAGACTGCCCTAAATCCATAGTTATCTATTCCCTCTTCCCAGTCTAATTACTTCAGAGTTTGACAAGGACCCGAAGAAAGAGTAGTGGAAGTAGGGGTCCTCTTTATTCAACTAGATACATTATTATTAAAAATGGAGCCATTTTTTATGTCATCCAGATTTTGCTTGGTTTATCTTCTGGTGATTTCTACAAGTAATTATAACAAACATAACTATAATGTCATAGATAATGCTTCTTGAGTACTAATTCATAAATTTAAAAGTACTTTCTCTCCTAGTCTAATATTTCTTAAATAGCAATGCGATTTATAGTTGGCGAGTTATCATAGTTTAATTTTAAGCATTTTTTCTTAGTGGCACATAAAATTACGGTGACTTTACAATTGAAGACATCTGAGAACTGGTGAAATACAGAATGTGAGAGATAGTCACAAGCACTTTACCATGTACTGACTCAACTACTAGAGCAATACTGTGAGATAGGCTATGATTATTAGCCTATTTTACTAATGAGGAAACTGAGGAAAAGAGGCTAAGTAAACTACCCACAGTCATAACTAGAAGGGGAGGACTTAGTGAACTTTATGTAGACTGGGTACATGGCTTTCTCGGGGAGGTGTTTGGCTTCTTTTTCATCTCCTGCATCCCTAAAGACCACTCAGAGATGGACAGCTATGTGTCCTTCAGCCTCACTTCAATGGACATTTGGCCATTCCCCAAATGTCCTCTCTAGGTGGATGTCTCCATGTGTGGTAGTCTCCTAGGCATTCCTATAGCTCCTGCCACTCCTCTGCTTTTGGAATTCCTTCACATGGACCAGCATGAGTTGCTAAGATCTGCCTTTTCATTATCATTAGGCTGAACGACAATTATTCCCTTCCCAGATGGAAAAGCTTCGAGTCTCTTCTTGGCTTCTTAGTTTATTTTGCTCCAGTAAAAACACCCTACATTCTGAAAACCCTGTAAAGAAAAAGATACGTGTATACTTCCAGTACATCAACATGGTCTCTTTGACATTGTGATGGAACTAAGAGACAGAGGCAGCCAGTCCACAGCAAGAGAGAAGCGGAGATGAAGAGATACCGTGTTATGGTTCAAAAAGATGGATCCAATTTTTCCTTTCCAGCCATGTTGCTATCCTTGAGTACTATGAAGCACCCTGTGTCTCTACAATAAAATTCCCTTGGAGATAAAATCAGCTATGTGTTTTCCATCACTTACAATTAAAAGCATCTGGGGGAAAAAATCTGCTCAAGGAACTTCTCATCTGTTAATCCTGCCTCACACCATCCTCTAAGAGCTAATGGCCTCCACCTCTGAGCCAATGGTGACCCAGCCCTCATGTCTAACACAGCATCTGTCTCATCGCAATGTCATCAGATTAATGCTTCTCACCTGGTTGTTTCCCCACTCCATTGCAAGCTCCTGGAAAGCAGTGGAATTGTAGTGATATTTTTGAAATTCAAATCTTAGCAAATTTAATGTATAAATAAGGTATGAGGGAGGAGAATAGGATTGAAGGGGGACAAATTAGCACAAATACAAAATCCTGTTCCATGCCTTTCTGGCTAAGTCATTTTATGTTTGTGAACCCTCATGCTTCAACTTGCAAAAAGCCTCGGGCCTAGCCTGAGGCTGGATTGGATGAGACTTGAAATGCCTTTACTAAAAGTTCCAAGTTAAGAAACTCCATCCTTGCCAGGTCAGTTACAAACACTGATGTTGAAGAAACCATATCTTTGGTGGTTTCTCTAGGAACCATGGTCATTAAGTTTATAAAATTTTGCATTTTGTGAATTACACCCAACAAGACCCCACTCCTCCCATTTGAATTTAACATGCAAAAACCTTGAATATTCAGTCCCTTGAATCATTCAGTAGAACTCCCCTTGATATACATTTATGACATTTAGACAAATCTTTTAAACTCCGTTTTGTCCACCTGTAAAAACAGGAAAACAGTCAGCCCAGGTATTTAAATAATGTCAAGCAATATCTTACAACATGTAGTAAACTAAGTCTATTCTTTTACAAGCATTTCTTCTCTACAAGAAACATTGTGTGCTTCACATTTCCCCTCAGGAAGGTCAGATTGAAACACTTATCGACAAGATGAGTTAACTGGCTGAGAGAAGTTACCCGATTGGCCTAAATTCACACAGCTAGAAGCTGCTGCCACCAGAGGCTCGTCACCTTCCTGACTCCAGAGCCTGCTCTCCTCCGCACCTGTGGTCTCTCCCACTCAGGGGATGAGCACTTTGATTTGAGTTTAAATAAAAGATAAGTTTTTTAGCCTGTCTCTGGTTATCTAAACAAATGGGTTTTGTGAGGAATTGAAAAAGAACCAGAAAATTATGGAGAGCATTTAAAGACACTGTGACTAAAACTAATGACAGGTAGATTGAAAAGAAGGAGCCACGAACCAGGGTGATCTAACACAGGCTCAGCAAGTTCATGAGTCCGTTAAGCAAAATGCACAGCAACTTTATGGTGTATTAAAGAACTTCTTCTCGCCTTGCAGTGAAAGGGGCAACTTGTTCTCTAAACACCTGCCCCTGCACTTCACAATCATCTCACCTGGTTCTGTAACAACTGCTTATCTGCTCAGTAGGCATTAGTATCTGTTTTTCTCTCCCAAGGAATCCGGAATCTTAAAAAAAAAAAAAAATTGCCAAAGTCATATATTAGTACCTGGGATTCCCACTTCCCAGGCTGTATCTTGTGCCTTAACTGATGGTTTCTAAGAACAAATAGGGTAAGAGATGAAAAAAAACACATCACACTATTCAAAATCTCAATGTGGGTGTGAGCAGTGGAAGGATTCCTGGACATAGGCAAGAAATTTGAATTTGAAGCTCTCACTTCACTTGTCCCAACCTCAGTTTTCTCACCAATACAATGGAACACACAGACTCGCAGGCCAGATGCCTGCTCTACAGAGCTGTTCTGAGGTCCCTGGGGGATAACAATTGTAAAAATGCTTTGTGCTCCACAGCCCTATACAGATGTATGCTATTATTGTTACTGTTATTATTGTTATTGCCGTTATTATTACGCCATGTTCTTTGGGCAAGACATTTATGTTAAACTGACACAGCACATAATTGGAGTGCTGAAGCTAAATAAATGAAGTCAGCTGTCTGACTCCTTTAAGATAAATGATGTTATTACAACATAATTGTATAACCCCATATAGCTTACAGCAGCAAAAGGATGTGTATTTCGCATGCCCTCCTATAATTACATCCCCATTATAATTTTGCAGTTAGTTGCGATGAGCTCTGGTCATGAAAACATGCCAATTTTGTATGGGATTGAAGTCTGCCTAATTTTAGCAAATTGAGAGTCACACAAAAGAAAAGAGATAAATACTATGTTGTTATTTTTCATTAGAGAATTGCTATATTAAGAGGCTGTGATCCAGCTGTGTTTGTTTAAATAAAAGTGTGATTTGAATACCTCCTACAGTTAATGTTCCTGCCAATGAATAAAAGATAAAAATGTGGCTCTCCTCTCGTTGGATGGGAGTCTCTGCATTCTAGCTGACTTGGAGATTTATTGTTCCACATAAGGAACTTGAAAGCGTGGAGGGCAGACCACACGCAGGGGCCTTTTGTGTATTGTTTCAAGCCATACCACTAATAGATTTCTTCCACTGAGGCTCCCAGCAATTCAGCTGTGCTCAAATGCTCCACTTAACAGTGAAAAAAATAATAATAAAATAGTAATTATGCCTAAATAGCAAACGCAGCCCAGCTCGATGCCACAAGAAAGGAAGTAAACAGGAACAAATGCTATTCAGAGAAGGAAAGCTGAATTTCAGTGTCATTGTGATACGGATTTTAAGCCTTCTTTATTTATCTCACAGCCCAGTGTGTCTCTCTCCCCCGTGTTTCCCTAGAACGAGCGATATCCTCCTGAAATTTCCTGCCCCTGAACAGAATGAAAGACAGGAGGTGATATCCAAGCTGTAGTTGCAAAGTAGTGCAATTCTAAAGCATTTGGAAGGATGTTCTCAAGAGTGTGGCATGCCACATTACAAACAACATTAAAATCTCTGCCCTGATCAGAGTCCAATGATAGATGTGAAATACATATATATCCCTCATTCTCCAAACCATTAGGTGTGACTTTTTAAAAATGTCATTAGCTGGGCCTCCCTGGTGGCGCAGCAGTTAAGCGCTGCTCTGTGGAACTGTCGGGTGAGTTTGGAGCCCAGATGGGGAGATTCCCACATAGTGCGGCAGACCTCTCCTGCCTCGCCTGCTGCTCCCCTCCCTCAGCAGTGTATTTCCGTGGATCTGCCTGTTGTGCTCCCCACTCTGTCTCTGGTGAACCCTCCCGCCGCCCCACGCCTCTAGCCTGTACCCCAGCTTGTATGCATAAATAAATAAATCTTTAAAAAAAAAAGTCATTAGCTAAACACTGCTTACTCTGGATCATTCCGTTCTTGCCCATTCTACCTTTTAAGATTACCATACAGACTTCTTACAAACACACACCATTCTGACTTTAACTTTTACCTCCAGTCCTTATCAGGTTATACCTAATCTCTCTATGTGATGTTCTACTCCTCTCTTATCATGTAGTAAAATTCATATTTATGATTTAATTCAGTGTCCAGAAGTCCCTGCACCAACCCCATGAATGCTTCTAGTGCCAGACGAACCCACACCCTCACTGCAGAATAACATCTATGCTAACCTCTCACACAGCTGAGAAGGCTGCCCTGGAGATATGCGCTTCATGTGTCCACACCCCATTCTGTGGTAAGGGTGCACATTGCTTCCCTTCTCCCTCCCTACTCCTCACCTGTCCTCCCCAAACACCAGAATCGCAGTCATCACAAGAAACTATCACGAAAGGCATGCAATTTTGAGATGTGTTGAATTGGAATTAAAACAGACAATGATCATTATATGCATATATTTTATCTGTCCCACCTACTAGGCCTTTAAGGGTGGGAAATGTCTTTTCATTTTAATGTTAGCGCCTGTAACAATGTTGAGAACTTTACAAATGCAGTAAATGATGGTGGGTGGATAAACAAATTAACATAATTTAGGAGGAAAAAGTGACTGGTGACATGAAAAGTGAAAACATATGAAACTGAGCACCAAAATGAGGGACAGTTCATTTACAGCTGGAAAAAAAATGGAAGGTATCTTATGGAGAAAATGGCCTTTGAACTAAGACTTATAAGCTGGTGTGAAGAGGTACTGGATTCCAGGGAGCGAGGACAGCAAAAGTGGCTGTTTAACAAACATGAAAACTTATACTACCTAATGGATATAGTTACTTCAGAAATAAAAACTTTGAAAGATACATACTGTTCCAATAATAACCACTCTCTGAATACTTTAAGGAACAGTCCTCAAGATCTCCCCACATGGGCTCTGAAGAAAATCTGTCTCAGATGACTTTGGAGTTTGTTTAAACCCAAATCTGGACTATGTAAACTTATGTCCCACATCAGTATTCCTTCAAAGGTTAAATGTATATGATTCACATTCACAGCATGTGCTCAATATATTGCATGAAGTGAGTGAGCTAACAAATTCAGAATTGCCACCACTGGGGATGATAAAAGTGTCTCATCACTTCATCATAGTCACCAGTTCATAGCGAAGAAGAATTTCTAGAGGGGAAAAAAAGAAAAGGAAGAACCTGCTTATTGACTGTTTTACCCTGTGCACATTGTATAACCCTGTTGAACTTCAATTTCCTCTTTTACAAAATGATGCTGACAACAGTTGCCTTGTATAGGTATTCTCAGCATCCAATGAAACAAATACTAGGTCGGAACATATAGAATTACTATTTTGGAGGTGAAAGATCAACAATTCCAACCTAATAAAAACACAGTGACCAGGATATAGTAAATGCTCAATTTATGTTAAGAAAAATATCTTTAGTGTAACCTGACAAATGCTAACTTAACCCTTAGTTATATCATTTAGTAGCAGTTCATAAGTAAATCACTTAATGTTGTCACAGTTTCCTCATTTGTAAATTGAATTGATGCTAGTCACCTTATAGGTATGCTATGAGGATAAAAGAAATATCTGATTTAGAGAGAGCACTCATAAATAGAAGACTATTATGTTATAAAATTCCAAGGTCTATAAAATGGCTATAGACTTCAGAAAAAAAGGACAAAGTTTATAGAGGAGCAGGTTACAGTTGTAGATATTCTGGCCTTGTGTTACAATATTCTTTATTGAAATCCTATGACCATGCACAGAATTCTAAAACATTTGTTGGGCTGGCTTAGTAAAGGCCCAATTGAGTACTGAGGGAGGGCTTACCAGCAGCCCCTAACTCTGGAAGTCCCTGTAGTGTCAGGGAGTGTAGTTTATACTCTCTGAGTCAATTTAAATAACCAGAAAGCCTGAAGTCAAAAAAAATTTGTTAAAACAGTAACCTCTACGATCAAATTAAAATGACATGTTTTTTTCTTTCTAAGGATATGGTGTGGGGATCAAAACTAGATGTGAACTACTGTGAGGGAATCTCAGATTTCTGACTTAGGAATAAGTGCATCCGTTATATTCTTCTACCATCAGAAAGGATGATGATTTGTATCAGGAATAACAATAAAATCAATTATGACCTCGTGCTAAGGTATGGGGGCTGGGGGGACATGGCCTTTATCAAGTAGGTAATACTAATAGCTACTCAACAAGATAATGGTTTGATTACATTTTGAAATACCTTGGAAAGGATTGTATGAGGATACTGTTCCCAGATTGTACACAGGGGAGTGCTACAACCAGGTTCAGAATATTTGCCTGGGGACCTCAATCTCACCCGCCGTTTAGAGGCCACATATTAATGTGGTGCTGAAACTCTCAAATCTCAAAATCTTTCTTCCCTTAGAAGAATTTGGATTGGGGTTGATGTGAGTTATCCTCATGAGAATTTCCTCTGGAAAAAAAAAAAGGAAAGAAAAAGAAAGACATTTGAAATGACACAATGAATGAGGCATGCAAATGAGGCAAGGGAAGGGGGTTCCCTCTCAAAACCAGGACTTGTAAGTCAACTGGCTGAGTATATGTGGCTCCAGGTGGTAACTGCAGGTGAAGGTCTAAGCATGCAGGATTTGGGGTTATCATATGATATGTGGGTCTGAGAGCCAGCTCTGCCTCTCAGAGACATTGCACAGATCAAGCGTTAGGGTTTTTTTTCTTGTACTAAGGAGAACAATAATCTCTGCCTCATGGGAAGTTAGCCACACGGAGTTTCAGAGAGTCATTAGGCAACAAATGTGCACATCCAGATTTGCTCAAATGCTCAAGGAAGACTTGAGCCACAAGAGGACACGTGGGTCCTTCATGTCGGGGTTGGTGTGCAGATTTCTTTCCAACAGAGTTCCGTGGCGGGCCTGGAGTTAGGCTGAGATTTTGAGGTGCAGAAGCTGGCTGGGTTCTGAGAAGACTGAACTCTATTTTGGAGTGACATCTGCTTGGAATGGCCTGAGGGCCTGGCCTGGCCCTGTCAAGGCTGTGGCACTGGGGAAACTAATCAGTTCCAGGCTGTCCTATGATTACTGCAATATTATGGGGAAACGATTGGTTTTCTCCTATCGGAAGTCTGAAAGCAATTCAGCGTGAGATTTTGGTCATTTGAGAAAGAACTTGAATGAGAACCAGGAGATGTTGAATATGAACATATCTTTTCAATATTCTTGACAGATGCCAAAAGAAATGTTAGGAAACAAATAGGATATAACAATGTTTCCTAAACTGTTTCCAGAACACATATTTGAGAGGTTTATGAGAGAGAGAGACAGAGAGAAGGTAGGGAGGGAAGAATGAAGGAGTGTTCTGTGGTCAGTGAAGCCAGGGAAATGCTGCACACTGTATTGATATTCTCTTAAAAACGACAATTCCATTAATAAAATGCTCTGAGAAAGCCTATGTTAAAAATATATCAAATTATGTTTAATCTTGTGTTTAGCGCCTATATTTAAGCATTGTTTTATTTTGCTTTATTTTAAAAATACGACAGCTATGAATGCTTCTTAAAAACACGGACGTTATTAAGAATCAACTTACAAAAAATTTGGGAGTGTCAAACAGCTGTTTCTACTGGTGCCCTCAATGAACTGATGAATCTCTCCCTGCCTAATTTCTGTGAAGCTTCTCTCCCATTTCCCATCACCGTCACTGGAGCACCCAGCTCAGCGTTCAGGCACATACTTTTATTTTTAAGTTCCATCCATGTTGCTGCAAATTGCATGTGTTATCATTTTTGAATACTTAATAGTATTCCATTGTGTATATGTACCACATACTCTTGATCCAATCATCTATTTTTGGGCATCTGGGTTGTTTCCATAACTTAGCTATTGTAAACAGTGATGCAATAAGCATACAGGTGCATGTATCCTTTTGGGTTAGTGTTTTTGTGTCCTTTGGGTAGATTCTCAAAAGTGGTATTGCTGAGTCATATGGAAGTTCCATTTTTAGCAGTTGAGCAGCCGCCATACAGCTTTCCATAGTGGTTGGACCAATTTGCATTCCCATCAGCAGTGTATTAGAGTTCCTTTTTCTCCACATCCTCAACAGCATTTGTTGTTGCCTGTTTTTTTAATGTGCGCCATTCTCACTGGTGTCAGGTGGTATCTCATTGAGGTTTTCATTTGCATTTTCCTGCTTAGAAGTGATATTGAACATTTTTTCGTATACCTGTTGGCCATTTGCTTTTCTTCTTTGGAGAAGTGACTTTTTAGCTCTTCTGCCCATTTTTTGACTGGACTGTTGACTTTGTTTTTGTTGAGTTGTGTGAGCTCCTTGTAGATTTTTGTTATCAGTCCTTTATCGGTTGTATTGTATGCAAAGATTTTCTCCCAATTAGGAAGGTGACTGTTTTGGTTAATGTCTCTTTTGCTGTACAGAAGCTTTTTATTTTGATGGAGTCCCAGCTGTTTATCTTTTCCTTCACTTCCTTCACTTTGGAGGATGTGTCTTTAAAGATTTTGCTGAGATGTATGTCGTGTAGAGTTTTTCCTATATTTTCTTCTATAAATTTTATGGTTTCAGGTCTTACATACAGGTCTTTTATCCATTTTGAGTTGGTTTTCATGCATGAAGTGAGGTAGTAGTCTAGCTTCATTTTTTTTTTTTTGCATGTAGCAGTCCAGTTTTCCCAGCACGATTTATTGAATAAGCTGAACTTGTTCCATTGCATAGTCTTTGCTCCTTTGTCAAAGACTAGTTGTCCATAGATATGCGGATTTATTTCTGGGTTTTCTATTCAGTTCCATTGGTCTTTGTGTCTGTTTTTGTTCCAGTACTATGCTGTTTTAATTACTATGGCTTTGTAGTATAGTTTGAAATCAGGGAGTGTAATCCCTCCATTTTTTTTCTTATTAGTCAGGAGACCTTTTGCTATTCAGGGTTTTTTGTGGTTCCATATGAATTTCATCAATATTTGTTCTATTTCTTTGAAGAATGTCATTGAGACTTTTATCAGAATAGCATTGAATCTGTAAATTGTTTTGGTAGGATGGCCATTTAATATTTATATTTTGGTTGGATGGCAATTTAATATTTATAATAAAATTATGAATGACTTTTATCTTCAAAAGTAATAAATGATCCAAACTGAAAATATATATCAAATGTCTGAGATTCATCCATTTAAAAGAATTTCACAGTTCCTAACTTCTTAGAGAGAAATTAGGATTCTTTGTGTTGCTGTATCACAAAATTGTTATCCAATCCCTTTTGCTTAATTGCCAATAAATCTGCTATAAACATTCCCTTCCACAGCTTTGTGGGCACATATGCTTCATTTCTTTTACCTTAATAAGTAGGAGCTGTTTTCTAGGTTAATGCATGTAAAATTTTGTAAGATAATATTTTTTAAAATGGTTCACCATTTTACATTCTCACCAGCAACATGTCAGATGTCCATTTGTTCCAAATTCTTACCAACACTTGATCTTGTAGATTTTTAAATTTTACCCATTCTAATGGAGCTGTAGCAGTGTGTGTCATTTGGATTTTTAATTACATTTTCATATTTCTGATGTTCAGAATATTTTAATGTGTTCATTGCTCATTCATATATCTTCTCTGATGAAATATAAATATAAATCCCTTGTCTATTTTTATGTAGGTCGTCTGTCTTCCTGTTCATAAGTTGTGAAAGCTTTCTATATACCTGCATACCATACCTTTACCAGATACATGGATAACTAATCTTTTTTTGCTAATTTGTGTGTTCATTTTCTTAACACTCACTTTAAAGAGCAGTAATTTTTAATGCAGATGAAGTTCCATTAATCCTTTTCTTTTTTATGGTTTTAAAATGTTTAGGTCTCAGTTAAGACATCTTACCCTGCCTCAAATTTGAAAGAATTTTCTCCATCTTCATTTATAGAAATTTTATTTTAGTATTTTTATCAATTCAATATTGGTTTACATCCTTGTTTCCATAATAGAGGTGTACAATACCTCTTCCAGGCACTGTTGGCATCATGCACCCACCACCAAAGAACCTATAGTACTTTTAGAAGTTTTAAAGATTAAATGATTGCATTCAGGTCTGAGAGATTAAAAAGGGTTCACTGTAAGTTTGTTTTAAAAACACATATAATAATCAAGAAAGAATGTTATCTGGTAGGAAATACTAAAGGTGCCAAAGCCAACTGCAGCCAAATTTCTGAAACCTAAGTGAGAGATGCCAGACCAGAAGTTCTGATGCCAAGATTAGGTAGCACCACACCTGTCTCCACAAACAGAATCAGCCAAACTTGGGTTCACAAAGACAGTGTGTCTGAAGGGGGTGCAGTGTATGTGTGTGTGAGGGGGGGTGGTCTACAAGGATTTCCAGTCCTCGTGACTTCAGAGGATCCTCTCATCATTGGTATTTCTTGATTCCATACTTTTGCATACGTGGTTTCCATCACTGGTTACCATGTCTAGTGTGGAAGATAGAATGGTAGAGATAGTTCGCTCCTAGGTCTTTGCCACCCTCCTAAAACATCTCAGCAATGTGAACTTTGGAAAAATTCTTATAACAGACATTTGCCACTCTTTTCAGCTACTTAGGATCTGTACTCCATCTGCAGGTTTGGGGTAGATTTCCCCCTATAAATCTTGGTTAAGTAGAGCCTAATTCTTAGCATAGAAGCTAAAGAAGATGGATGCTTACTTTTTCAGCCACTGCAGCAAACAGAATGAGTATTTGAATCTTCCAATCAGCAGCACCTATGCTGGGCATTGAATTAGAAGCACTTAAACCAAAAAGGAGAATACTGGAGAATCGTCTCCTTGAGGTTACCATTGCAAAACAGTGTTCCAGGGCTAATATTGTCTAATCCAATGTCTTTTTTTTTTCCATTTTTTTTATTGTTATTTATGTCTTTTACATTTTGTATTCCCCTTGGGCAGCCCACCACCAATTCACCCGTGATCCATCTCCATGGTCCCCTGTACTCTCCTCTCTTCCATTTTGTGCCCTTATCCTCCCCTCCCCCCTCCCCCACCACTGAGTGTCTCTCTCCCAC
>PVIJ01021378.1:0-18632 GCA_004024925.1 Scalopus aquaticus | reverse complement strand
TTTTTTTAAAGATTTATTTTTTATTTATACATACAAGTTGGGGTACAGGCCAGAGGCGTGGGGCGGCGAGAGGGTTCACCAGAGACAGAGTGGGGAGCAGAACAGGCAGATCAGAAATACACTGCTGAGGGGAGCAGCGGGCGAGGCAGGAGAGGTCTGCTGCGCCATGTGGGATTCTCCCCGGCCGGGCGTCGAACTCGCGTCGCCGCTGCCAATAGCTCCACAGCGCAGCGCTTAACCGCTGCGCCACCAGGGAGGCCCTGGACATGTTCTTTAATCTTGATCGGAGTGATGGTTTTATGGGTGTGCATGTCAAAGGCTATCAAATGGCACAGTTTACCCATATTTATTGTTGATCAATTATACCCCCCAATAAAGCTGTTAAAAACAAAGGCAACCCCATCTCCAGCTCATCAGTCAGTAAAATGAGCCCTCCTGCCCCCCGTCAGCTGGGCCGAGGGACTGACAGATATGGACAGTGAGACACGGGCAGCGCGGTCCAGGCGCAGGGTCCTGTCCCGGACGCGAGGCCGACAGGCCGTCGTGCTTCCTGAGCCCGTGTTCTCCCCGTGAGCTGAGATGGGTGATCTTACCTACCTCCTCGGGCTGTTGGGAGACCCGGGGAGAAACCTTCCGTGGGGCTTAGGGAACATGCGGTAATTGGGGACGTGCACAGGCCCTCTGGGGGCCCGGGAAGCCATGGGCCCTTTCTCCAGGGGGACAGGAAGCTGGCAAGGGTGCCCCTGGGTAGCCCTGAGCTGACTCTGAAAAGGAGAATAGGGAGGAGTCTGCTGCATGAGGTGTGGAGGAGGGAGCGGGAGGACTCACTAGGAAGCACTAAGCCTGGGACTCAGACTCAAGCTTCTGGAAACATCAGCAGCGGAGTTCCGTGGGTGAGGGGGCCGGCACTGCGGGGTCAGGGGGGCGTTGCATCCCGGAGAGTCCAGGAGGCGCTCTGGCTTCACCCTCCAGGCCAGGGCTACCCATAGTGGGAGCAAGATTTCTTTGGAGACACCAGTTCTATGAGAAACTCTCATAGTTTAATAAAAGCACGAACTTGAAAACCCCGTCGTGGAGGCATTGCTTCTCAGCCGAAGACATTTCTCTGATTGAGAGCTCTCATTTCTGAAGTCCACACCGATAAGTGGGGCGTCTGAGAACATGGGTGGAGAGACCATAGTTTTCTTTTCAAACGTCTGGCCACACTTTACTCCAGTTCAAAGCCAAAGATGGGTGGTCAGGTGTGGCTGGTCTTTGTGGTTGAACCTGTGGGTGGAGGGCAGCCAGCCCAGGGAGGGGGCGCTGGCCCCCTGCGAGGAGCCGAGGAGGCTCAGAGGGTCGGGGACCATGCTGGAGGGCCCGCACCTCCAGATTCCTGTCTGAGCAGAAGGCGAGGCACTGAGGGCCTGGCCGGTGCCCGACACTCAGACCAGAGGCCTTCAGGGAGGGGGGTTGAGGGGAGGCGTGGGGACATCTGTCACCGCCTTGCTGTCACACACGTTGGTGTGGCTCACTGCTGAAGGAAGGGAAGGGCAGGGGCAGGGGCAGGGGCAGGGGCCCCATATCCTGGCGGCTCCACCCCATCCGGCCAGGTCTTCCCAGGGCCGGGCTCACGGGCCGGGAGCACAGGTCGCAGCGAGCGCTGTCCTGGGCCGGGGGGTCATGTGTTTCATCTGCAGGGCATGTGGGACTAAGGGTGGTGTCCACCGCCAGGAGGAGCAACCCAGGCTGCAGAGAATAACCAGGGGCTGCTGGCCCCCGTGATTGGCTCGCTCAGCATCACACCAGGGCTTGGCAGCACCCGGCGTTCCAGCCGGGCCGGAGAGCTCCTTGAGCCCTGCCTGGTGCCCTCTTACCCACAGTGGTGGGCTGCCGTGCCACGCTGACCTCTGACCGGCTCCCCTGTACCGCGAGCACTGGGCTAGGACTCTATGGCCAGGGTACCCCAAGGGTCCCCCAGGGCACCCCCTGGGCCCCCCCAAGAGCCTGGCCTGTGCAGTCTCTCATTGGCAGCCTTCCAGCAGCCTGAGCCAGTCATACTTGGGCTTTGGAAATGAAGCCCCACCTGTTGGAGTTACCTGCCTGCCCTCCTCACCCCCAGAGCTGCACCTCCTCCCCCGAGTCTGGCCTCCTGCCCCCATTCTCGCTTAGTTGCCCTGTGTCTCCTCTCCCCTCCCAGACATTTATATCTGGCCGTGCGCGGGCAGGGTCAGTGCTTCCTGGGTAGAAATCGTGGCATCTCCCAGACTGTGCCTTTTGATGGAGAGCTTGGTTTCATTAATTCAAGAGTGATTGCAAGTGCTGCTATAAAGTAACTCTGGGTCGGAGGTGGCCAGGGCGGCCTGCTCTCACTGCCAGATGCCATTTATCAGCCCTGGCAGAACGATTGCAATGGCTCTCAGAGCACTTACCTTGAAAGCAGTCGCTGGCCTGTCTCCTTCTGGCTGAAAAGGTTAAGGAGCCCTCACCACCCCCGCCACAAAGCGGGGTTTCGTGTGGAAGATTTACAAGCTGGCTGTGGATCCCGCCGTCCATGCAGCTTTGGTGCTGCCCCTTGACCTCTCCAAGCCCGTGGTGACCGCTACCTGGGACGGAGCCCAGTGGCTGTTCCACAGGTCTGCCTGGGAGGTGTCATGAGACCAGACAAGGCGGTGAGCACCTGGCCCCGCCAGTGCTGCCGAGACCGTCTCTGCTCCTTCGCGCCTGGCTCCCAGAATCGCCCTCTGCGGCTGTCACAGAGGAGAGGCGCCCAGGCCACCCTCCCGCTGCCCTGGAACACGGCCACTGCACAGAGAGCTTTCCCAGAATCCACTTGGAACAAGCTCTGGATTGAAACCAGCTGCCGCGCCGTTCCTGAAATTCCATCTGTGTGCATGAGAGCGCGGGAAGGCGCAGGGTGGAAACTGTGTGTGGCAGGGCGGGCGTGAGTCACAGGAAAGCTGAGGCGTCACGGGAGGCCGCCACCCCGTGCCAGGGCCTGGGCCAGCGTGTGGAGGGCGCCCGGCCAGGGTGGGGCCCGGTACCAGGCTGTCCCTGCCCCCAGAGCCTGGCTCTTCTTGGGTCTGGGTCCTGGCGCCTTCTGGTACCAGTGCCGGTGGGCAGCTGGGTCGGCCCCGCCGCAGTGGCCGGCACCACACGCCTGAGGCTGCCTGCGGCCTGTTAGTGTCTCCAGCTCTGGGTTCTTGAGCTCCGGCCCAGATGTGTGCCCTGGACTCATCTTCCCCAAACCGGACGCTCATTGACGGGAGCCCACAGAGGGTGGGCTGCTGCCCCGGGTTCCCTGTTCTGGGTGGGCAGCTCTTGGTGAGGCTCTGGGGGGCACAGGCAGGAGCCTGGAGTGAGGTGGCACCGTGGTGTTTGAGAGCGAAGACTTTGGACTCAGGCCGCCCTGAGTGTTCGTGTCTCGGCAGCTCTCTGCAGGGTGAGCGGGTGAACTGCTCTGAGCCGTTCAGCTGGGTCAGACGCTCTCGGGGGGCCGGCCGCTGGCTGATCCTGGAGCCTCCGTCCTTGGCAGATTCTTCGCTTTGCTGAGTCTCAGTTTCCATCGTTGTCAAATAGCGTTGAGAACATCGGGCCACTCTGTAAGGCTGACTCTGTCCCTCTCCGCTTGGAAGGGCTTGGTGTCACGCATCGGGGTGCTCCTCTGTGGGGTTGGGTATAGCCTAAACAGAATTCTTGCAGTGTCTGCATCACTGAATGGCAAATGGTTCTGCAGGATTTGCACCTCCAGCAGCTCCTCTGCGTGGCTGTTTCGGTGTGGGAGGGCTTGGGGCAGGGCTGTTCATCCCAGTGCTTATGGCCCCTCAGTGGTACCAAAGCTAAGTAGGGGCTCCCACGCAGCGCCTCCATCGATGCCTGGCCCAGGAAAGGGAGGGATCGGGGAAATAAGGGTCTACACTGAACAACCCCAGGACACACCTGAGCCTGGCCCACCTGTGGGCTCCCAGTGGGGGCTGCCTGGCAGGTGGTCAGCGTTGGCAGTCTTCACAATGTCAGGACCTTGTCCTTCTTGCAAGTTGGTTCTGAAGACCAAACTGCAGCTGGAGCGTTTGCTCAGGGGTCCGGAGTCAGGACCAAGCGAGTCGAGTCCAGAAGGATAGTGTGCTCTGTTCTGCCCGGGGACCTTACGGTCATCCTCTGCCCTGTCACTGGGGGGTCAGCCCCTGCAGCTGCCCTTGTGCTCCCTGGGGATTTTTCCAGTAGCCAGCAGCTTCTCTCCTCTAAGTGGTTGTGTCTGACTTGGGGCTTCAGTGCCTGCTGCTCAGCAGTTCCATCCGGGCCTGCTAACCCCAGCTCCTCCGTGGTCCCTGGCGGTGGAAGTGCGACCTCTGGGCTCCCTTTGTCAGCTCCCCACCCCCACCCCTCTCCTACAGCCAGGCCCCTCTGGCTCGCAGCTGGCAGCAGTGGATTCCTTCTGCCTTTGCAACTTGGGTTGGCCCCAGTGAGGGCAGGTCACATTTCCCAGGGTGGGGAGGTGGGCTCGCCTGTGGGGCAGGCTGGCCAGACGAGCACAGGTCTGGGATCTAACAAGGCAGGTGTGGGTCTTGGTGCAGCGGGTGCTCCCTGCCCCGGGCTGACTTCTGCGGTCTTGGTGCTCTTATCTGTGATTGAGGAAGATATCGGCGCCCTGCCCTCTGGGCATCTGCTTCTGCCCTTGGATGAGGAAGGGGCATTTTTGAGGGAGGCACTGTCTGGCTGGTGGCGGGCAGGAGGAAGGAAGCTGGGCTGAGGTTCCCTGCACCACCTGCCTCTGGGACCACAGTGCCTGGGTCTGGATGGGCGACTTTAGCCAGGTACTGAGCACATCCTGTAGACCACCCCCCCCCCCATCTAGTTTGTCTCATTTTCCAGCACTTTCCATCCACCACTCTTGTTCAGGAGACCCCCCCCCCCCAGGTTGCCCTCAGCTTTTTCTGTGGCCCTAATGAAGCTTTCCCCTTTTGAGGACTTGGCTCAGGCCTGAAGCTCAGATTCTGGAAGTTTCTCGGCCTCCCCAAAGCACACCCTCATGGCTCATTCATGGGGAACTGTCCCTGTGGCCTTGCTGGCCTCCTGGGCGCATCCGGCCCTGCAGGCTGCCGGCTCTGCCCCAGGCCCCACTGAGCGCGCTGTCTCACCCCTGCAGCGTCCCTGTCCCTGACCCGGCTTATCTGTTGCTAAGGAAAAAAAATAATTTCTCTTCCGGCTGCTGTTTGTGATAACCACGTGGGATGCTGAAAACCAAGGTGGTTTCCTTTCTAACTGCCTCCTCCACCTCCAGTGCCGGCCTGCGCCAGAAGGCTGCATCCTGCAGCCCGGCCTTCTGACTGGTTCCCCCGGGACAGCTGAGACCCCGGAGCCCCAGGCTCCCGCCACCTGCAGCCACACCCGTTGCTGGGTCCCAAGTAGGGGCTGGGAATGGAAACAACTTTTTTTTTTTAAACCCTTGAGGACATTTTTTCCTAAAAATGGTTGGAACATACACAGTTCCATTTTTAAATTCTATGCCCCTTCCACCAACCCAAGAAGGAAAAGCTCACTCGCAAAGCTGAGCAGTGTCCCCTTCCTCCCAGAGAGGTCTGTGGTGAGCTCTGCAGCCTCACCTGTCACTCTGGGCCTCCTGCAGCTGCCTTCATCTGCACTGACCCCCAGCCTCCGCCCACCCGGCCAAATCAGGGGGACCCGCCTGAAGCCCAGGAATAACTCACTCCCACCTGGACCCTGCCATCGCCTATTGCCCTCAGGGGCTGGCCTGGGCTCCTAGGGCTCTGATCTGGCCCGGCACCCACCCCAGGGGTTCATGCAGCTTCTTCTGTTGCCAACCCTTTATGCTCCACCCTCACCAGCCCCCAGCGTGCCAAGAGCCTCCCCGTGAGCACTCAGCTTGCAGTGCCTCCTACCCATCCTGTGTGTCCAGGAGAGTGGCACCCCATATTCTGTGGCCCCCTGGCTGCTGTGTCACCCTCTCAAAGCTTGCAGTGACCCCCCTCCTCCTCCACTGGACATGGGGCCCAGCAGCTGGCATAGCAGCTGTTGAGAGGCACAAATGCATTGTCTGTTCCTTCCCCACTCCCAGCCTTGGGGCAGCTCTGCGCCTGGGTGCAGGATCCTAAGGAAAGAAAAGCCTCCACCTGATTCCTGGGGCAAAAGGGAGCTGTGTCAAGTCGGGGTGTGTGCCAGCTTGGGAGGAGGGTTTCTTCACTAATCACATCTCGGTGTTAAGCTCATGCTGTGAATGTTTGTGTCCTCGCACTGCCAAATTCACATGCTGAAATCCTAGCCCAGGTGTGATGGCATGAGAGGTGGGAGCTTGGTTAGGAGATTAGGCTGGGAGTGGAGCTCTCACAGTGGGACTAGTGCTCTTATAAAAGCGGTTAAGTCAGCACTAGGAAGCTGTCCGCAGCCACTGCAGTGCGGGTTCAATCCCCGGCCAGGGAGCTTCCCACAGGGCGCAGCAGACCTCTCCTGCCTCGCCCGCTGCTCCCCTCAGCAGTAGATTTTGGTCGATCTACCTGTTCTGCTCCCCACTCTGTCTCTGGTGAATCCTCTCACTCCCAACACCTCTGACCTACACCCCAGCTCTTGTATGCATAAATAAGTAAATCTTAAAAAAGAGAGAGAGAGAGAGAGAGAACCCGTGGAGCCCTCTACCCTTCTGCCCTCTGAGGACAGAGTGAGAGAGTCCTCCCTGCCCATGCTGGCGCCTTGGCCTCGGGCTCCTGGCCTCCAGGGCTGGGGAAAGTGCATTTCTGCTGTAAATAAGCCACCGGCTCTCTGGTATCTTCTTGCAGTGCCTGAATAGACTAAGACAGCGCATCCTCCAGGTGGGGAGATGGAGACCAGAGAGGCTAAGTGACTGGCCAGCTGTCACACAGCTAGACCACCAGGCCTGCCCTAGGCCCTTCTGGCTCAGCCCCTGCCCGGTCCCGACACTGCCGTGGTGGCGTCCTGCCAGGCTGTGCAGTCCTGGACCCTGTGAAGCGGGTCGGTGCCTCGGGCCGAGGCCCCTCCGCTCGCGGTCTGCCCGGGCACCGCTAGCGGGCCCAGAATAGTTCTTACATTCTTAAAAGGATTACAAAAACAAAGAATATGCCACAGAGACTGTTTATAACCTGTAAAGCCTGAATGTTTTTCCTACCTGACCCTTTACCAAAATAACGGGGCCCTGCTGATATGAGAGTTTCCCAGGCCGGTTCTCTCTTGGGGTGCTCACCTTGGCCTGTCTTCAGGGGGCCTTGGTGCTAGCAGGGGTCTCTGAGCTGGCTGAGGTGGGGCTCTGTGGAGAGAGTGGGGCCAGGCCCAGACCAGGCGGGCAGTCTGAGGGCAGAGGCTGGACCCTGGCTCAGGCTAGGCCTAGCTCACAGATATCTCAGCGGAGGGGCCCTCTCAACCCACCATCTCGCAGGCCCCCCAGAGAACCTCTTTCACACACAGTGTCCAGATGGGGAAACTGAGGCCCAGGGAGACAAAAGCACTTGCTCGGGATAAATGTTCAGACTCCAAGTTCAGGGTTCGTTTTCCCTCTTCCGCTACCTGAGCGAAACGTGGTCATTAGGAAGCCCCCTCGGCCCTGTCCAGCCCAGGACTGCGGGCATTTCTGTGGCGGGTTGACTTCTACCCTGGACATCAGAGAGGGCTGAGGACTTGGCTGGGCGCGCTGGGGTGTGGAGGCGGCCACAGGGGCGCTGGGCCTGCCCTTCCCCCAGGTGCCCTGGGGTTCTCACTAGGTGGCCTCGCTCTGGGGAGCAGACACCTTTCGAGCAGCGGGAACAGCGGGAGCAGAGGGGCGTGGCCGCCGAGAGGTCAAGGAGGCCTGCTTGAGCGGCTTCTTTGCTTTTAACTTTAAACACGGGTAACGAAACAGGCTCTCCTTCTGTGGGAGTGAGAAGACTTAGAGGGCCTTCCCACCGGGGTCCGGGAACTGGCAGGCGGGCTGGAATTTAGGAGGCATGGGCCTGGATGGGGAACCCCCTCCCCGCCCCCCAGGCAGAGCCGGAGCAGAGCATACCGGGCTGAGTGGGGCTGGCAGCCCTGTCATTCACCCTGGGGTCGCCTGGCAGCTGCCGAGGTCTCAAAGGGTCACGTGTGCCCATCGCTACTTCGCAGGACGTGGCAGTCAGTCCCCTCATGAGCGCCTGGGTGAAATGTGGGTGCGCACAGCTCGTGAGTGTGGTTTTCAGGGTTTGGATGACCATGTTTTGACATGACTAGCCTCCTCTGTAATTCTTCGCCTCTTGTCCTCAGCACTTCAAGGCTTTATTGTGAGAAGGACTCACAGAAGTCAGGGGCTGTCAGTACCCCCTGCCTGAACTTTTCTGCTACCCGCGGCCGGTCTCTGGGTTAACTGCAGCATCTCCGGAGAGCAATGGACGGGCCTCCTGATTCGATGCTGCAGTCCTTGTGTGCGCCAGGCTAGCTGGGAGCATGTGCTTCCTTCCTGTGTGTTTCACCAGACTGAAAAAATAGTTTTCAGAACAGGCCAAGAGGCTCCCGTGTCCAGAACTCTGCCTCATGAAGCCCACGAATTAGTTAGGGCTCCCAGCCCAGGCTGATGGGTCCCGGGCCCCGCCCAGCCCACTCCCCCACCTTATGTTCCACTCTGTGTGCCTGGGGGTCTCCAGACCACCAGGCCTCGGGGGCCCCGGGCAATCCCACAGAAGGCTTGTCCAGAACCCTCACTGCCTTTTGGGATCGGTGCTTCCAGGCTTCTGTGTCATCTGAAACTCTGGGAGACTTATTTCTGCCCCTCCCATTCTTCCTTTTATAAAAATAAAAGCTGAGGTTTTGGAAGCCAATCAAGTCACACACTAGACGGGAGATTAAAGTCACAATGAACCAATTTAAACGCCTGCGCATTCTCCTGCGCTTTTCAAACTAAGCATTCAAAGGCAGGGAGTGGCTGCAGGGAACATATTAAGTCGTTAGAAAAAATCAAAACAGCTCTGAAGAAAAACAACATGTTGGGAGACTGAGCTATGAACCCGGGGCACAGGCCCCAGGGCAGAGCACAATCCTGGGGCGCAGGCCCAGGGCAGAGACCACTCTGGGTCCCCACCGTGGGGCAGCAGCGCCCGTCTGATGCTGAGGTCCGTCTCCTACAGGGTGACGGGAGAGCCCCCCGCCCCTGGCGCAGGGTGCAGGGAGGGTGCCTCTTTTCCATCCCACGCCCGTTGAAAGACAACTGGTGATGGAGAAGGGCCAGACAACAGTTCAGCCAATGTGAAGAAGCTGTTTTATTTGAAAGCAGTGCTTGCCTTGGTTCACGCGGCCGAAGAGGGACAAGCCTTCCAGCCTAGGTGCCACCAGCCCCAGACAGTGGTCCTCAGCCAAGGGGCTTCCCGGTCACGGTGCCAGGAGGAGAGGCGTGAGTGCCCCAGGGATGACCCTCAGGGCCAGGCCTGGGAGAACTCAGAGCCCTACCTCGCTGCTGGCTCTGACTCAGTCACGTGACCAGCGGGCAGGGCTTCCCGGCCTCCCCCAGCGGTCTGTTTGGGCTCACGGCTGACTTTTTGCAGAGCACGACTCCGTGGTTTAGTCATTACACAATTTGTCTCAATTTTTCGTATTATCATTCCAGCCTAAGGACTGTCCACCGCAGTCGCAGAGGCATGCTTTTTGCTGGCTGCGTCATATTCTGAGGTGCACGTGCACCCCCATCCTTAACTGATCCCCTCTAAGTGGGCACTTAAGTTGTTCCTGCTTCAGTTTCCAGTCGTCTTTTTGACTGATGCTGTGGTCGGTTTGGAGTGCAGTAAGCTTTATACCATTGCTGGATTATTTCCTCTACCTTTGAGGGGGGTTTTCTCCGTGCAAGGCATCATGGGTTGTGGGCCATTCAACCAGCACAACCCTTCCCAGAAGATGCAGATAGAAATAACTCATCCGAAGGTGGTGATGTGCTCCCAGGGGACAACCGGAACTGGAATAGAGGAGAATTGGGGGTGCTGAAACTCGGCTCCCCAGGACAGGGTTGGGGAGAGGGGTCGTACAGCGAGACCTAAGGCAGGTGGAGAAAGTGGGGGCCATCTCCAGTGCCAGGTCATTGTCTGGGGTGCCAGGAGGTCAGTGGTGGGTGGCTCAGTGGGGACGTTATGTCTGCTGTGGACCCGATTGGTGAAGAATGAGCGCCAAGGCTCCTGGTGCGCTTGAGCCATAATCTCGGGGGAGCGGCAGGGACTGGGGTTCCTTGGCACTAGATTGGTGCCCCAAATCATGGTTCTTCGATGGAGGCCTTTGAGCCACACAGATCAAATCCCCAAGTGGCCCAGACATCTCATACTGTGTTTGAGGATCGTCCTTCGGATGAGACGGGAGAGCTGCCCCGAGGCTCAGGGTAGGGAAGCGGGGAGCAGGCCGCTGGCCCTGGGCCCCCCTGCTGGGAGCAGGGGCTAGAGCTTGTTCTTCCCTTGCCCCGTGGTGCCAGTGGTCAGGCTGTTTGATTAGCACGGCCAGGCCCACGTCCAGCAGGGGGGTGGACGGTGGTGCAGGCCTGCCCCGTCCTGCCGCCGCCTGGCCCGTCCTTGGCCCCTGCATCCCACCCCTGAGCTCACGTGTCCTGCCTTCAGCCCCTGCAGGTGCCATGACGCAGCAGCCCCAGGAGGGCTTCGACAGGAGCGTGCAGGAGGCCCGGGAGTGGATGAAGGCCGTGCAGGAGCGGCTGCAGGTCAACGACAACACCCAGGGGCCCCGGGCCGCCCTGGAGGCCAGGCTTCGGGAGACCGAGGTAGGTGGGGGGCACTGGGGGGCACGGCCCAGGGCCTTGGCATGTCGCTCCTCTCAGCCCCTGGGCTTCCTCACTGTGAAACGGCAGGTCTGGACAGTCCAGTGTCGCTCCGCGTCTTGAATCTCCTGTGGACGCTTTGTTAAGCCCAGATTCTGCAGGAATCGGGTGGGACTGTGTCACCTGATACTCCAGGTGACCGGTCGCTGCCCATCCTGGGGCCACCCTGGCACAGAAAGAGGCTGTGCTGTCTGGGCCTCCTGTCCTGGCAGCTCCCCTGACCCAGGCCTGGCTCCCCACCCCTCCCTGCTTTCTTGCCAGGTCTGGGTGGGCAAGGCAGAGGCTCTGCCCCATGAGGACTGACCCTCCCTGGCTTCTTCAGGCCTGAACCCCCACATGGCACATGGCCAATGCTAAATTGTACGAAAGTGTGTGTGCCCGGTACCTGGCCTGGCATCAAGTCGCCCCATCTGACGGCATCTGCTCCAGGCCAGAGGGTCTGGGGAAGAGCACTGGACGGAGAGAGGCCAGGTTATTGATTGTGTCCATGCTATAATGCTGATGCTATAATGCTGTGTGACCTCAGCCACATCCCTGCCCCTCTCTGGGCCTGCTTCACGTACTCCTCTCTCAGGGTCGTACCCATCAGGCGACTCCATAATTTGAATTCATACCTATGCCCACTTTCCTGCAAATGCCCCATGCTCTGCAACTGGAAGAGCAAGACAAGAATTTACATCACTTTTTCAGGTTCAATGGTTTAAGCTTCACTGCAACATTATAAGAGAGGAGTCAAAAGGGGAAACTGAGTCCTGGAGAGGTCAGATGATTTGTCCAAGTTGAAAACGTCTCTGGGTAAGACACCACATGCTGGAGCTCGGGTGTTTTGACCCCTGCTTCCTACGAGTCATGTGCCTGTAGAGATAGGAGTCACAGTAAAATCGCTCCTGGTGGGGTCAGGCTGGGTCCGGCTGGACAGCTCGCTGGACTAGAGAGAGGCCAGCTGTGCGGTTTGAATGTCCTGGTTCAAGTCCTCTTTCTGCTTCTTGCTGGCCACGTGGTTCCCTGTAGGTTATCTGACCCTGTTAGGCATCTGTTTACGGCGCGTCTGACCTGGGGTGATGCTAATGATCTCAGAAGGCTGACTTGGGAGGGTTGGGCACCTAGGAATGAGCGAGCCCCACACCACCTGTGAAGCTCCCTGTAAGTGACCGGAGTGGGCAGGACACCAGCTCCCTTTTGAGTCTCGCCTCGTCTCTCCCCACCACCCTACCAGTGTTTTGGGGCATTCTCTGCCCATTTGCCCTCTGGAAAGCCCTTCATTGGTCTGTCCCCAACAGACACCCCCACTTGGAGTTCTGACTCCCCACCTCTTCCACACCAGGCAGGTCTCTGGCAGGGGGCACCCCAGCCCTCCCTGGCCCACTAACAGGCATTGGTCAGTGGTGACTCCGCTTGTCACTGGGTGGGCGGGCCTGACAGTCACCTGTTAGGGGCTGGAAGCCCCCCGGTTAATTTCATAACAGCCTGGGAAGGTGGGTTTAATATCCCTGGTTTTCAATAATGAAATGGATTTCTGGAGACAGTGATGGACCTAAACTAAGAAATTGACCTGTCCAGGGCTTGACCACAGTGCCGAGTCCAGGGGGCCGCTGTCCATCCCTCCGTGGGTGGCAGAGGCGGTGCAGTCTTCCCGACTCTGGGCTCACGGTGTGAGGAACATCGCTGACTCGGGTCTTACACGGATATGCTCCTCCCCTAAAACCTTCCATGGCTCCCCACTGCCCACCAAAGAGAAATCACACTTTACCAGACCTCAAAGTCCACCACTGTCTCCACGACCCCGTTTTCCAGCTGGCAGAAACCCTCGATCTGTCACTGAGCCTTGTCCTGCCGTGGCCTCCACTGGTTCGCCCTTTGTGTGGGTCTGGCTGTGCCTGTGAAATGAAACGTCCCTTTGTCCGGGAGACTTTCCTGGCCCCTCCCCCCCAGCCCAGGTCCCGTGAACACCACAGCCCGGCTACTGTCCTCCTTGTCTTAGGGTGCTAAGCCCTTTAGACTTTGCGCCCTTAGCTGCCTGGCCAGCAACCCCCGTGGTGGGTCGGCTTAAGCTAAGTCAAGGGGTGGGCCTCAGGGGGCCTGGGCTTCAGTGGGAGGGAGGCTGCCCTCAGGTGAGCCCCTGGGACTTGACCTGGAGCCTGGCGAGGGGGAGTCTTGTCCAGGGAGCCCCACCATTGTCCTCTCCCTGGCTCAGGAACGATTTGTGTTCTGTGTGCTTTGATCTGTCAAGCCCAAGTTTGCAATGCGAAAGCTGTTTCACGACTGCAGCTGGCGAAAGGGAGCGGCAGTGCCTCCTCCACCTGCCTGGTGGGTGGGGACCCCCAGGGTCTGCGGTCTCCCTGGGATCCCTCCCCCAGATCGTCGGCATGTGACGGATACATGTTTGCTAGAGATGGGGTTCACTCGCTTGGCAGCTGTGTGGCCTCTGGGTACCTTATTTCTCTGTGTGTCAAATGCAGGGAGAAACTCTTCACCCCTGGGTGCTGAGGGCCTGCAGGTGGGAGCCTCGGGGCTGGGGAGAGCCGCTGGGAAGGAAGCTGCTCCTAGGAAGCGGGACTCAGGCTGAGAGCTTGGGGCTGGCTTCACATTCCCACCGTGGCCACGGCAGCTTGGGAGAGTTTCTGGAATTCCCTGAGCTTCAGCTGGCACAGGGGAAAGTGATGGCTGCCTCTGTGCAGGGGAGGGGCGACTGGGGTGACTTGGTGGGGCGAGCTTGTCCCGGCACCAGGCACCTGGCAGAGTCGGTGTGGGGAGGCCCCTGTGGGATTCGATGCAGCCGTCTCTGCAGTCTACCATCCCGCCCACGCCCGAGCCTCCAGGGCTGGTCACAAGGGCCCCAGTGCCTTCTTTCTTTGCCCTCTGGTGCCAGCCTTCCCCGCCCTGCACAGGAAGCTGGTCTCAGCCAGGTGCCTCCTCACCGGGGTCCAGGCCTCTGTGTGGCCGCCTGGCCACGTTTCCTGGGGCCTGGCTTCAGAATGTGGGCTGCACGATCCCTAAGCACGTGCCCCAACCTGCATCTCAGTGTCTGCACATCTCTAGGGCTCGAGGCCAGTGCCACCCACTCACCAAGCCTTTCTGGGTTTCCCCACAATCCCTCCTGGGAACTCCCAAATATTTGTGGTCTCTTGGCTCCTTTCACAGTCATCTGTGCTCTGTGGCCACTCCCTCTTAAGCACTGGGTCACATTTGTTTATCCCAAACTCCAGAGTCCAGCAAAGATCCTAGCACAGGGCCTCCCTGGTGGCGCAGCGGTTGAGCGCTGCACTGTGGAGCTGTCGGCAGCGGCGGTGCGAGTTCGACGCCCGGCCGGGGAGAATCCCGCATGGCGCAGCAGACCTCTCCTGCCTCGCCCGCTGCTCCCCTCAGCAGTGTATTTCTGATCTGCCTGTTCTGCTCCCCACTCTGTCCCTGGTGAAGCCTCTCGCCGCCCCACGCCTCTGGCCTGTACCCCAGCTGTATGTATGAATAAATAAATCTTTAAAAAAAAAAATCCTAGGACAGTATTCAGTATAGTACCTAGCATAGTACACAGCATGGTGCCCAGCACTGTACCTGGTTTAGTACTCAGAACAGCACCCAGTTCAGTACTCAGTGCAACACCTAGTTTAGTACTCAGCACAGCACCTATTTCAGTACTCAGTACAGCACCCAGCACAGTGACCAGTTTAGTACTCAACACAGTACCCAGCATAGTGCCCAATATATTAACTAACAACTACCTAACACAGCACCCAGCACAGTACTCAGCACAGCACCCAGCACAGCAAGACCTGATTTGGCTGCTTTGAGGGAAGGTCCTGACCAAGCCCATTGCTCCAGCTCTCCTGGTCCAGTTCCCCCAGGTCTCCCTCTCTCGGCCCCACCTGACTGCTCCACAGGCCCTTCCTGTGGGACTCTCCAGTGACTGCAGGTCAGACACCCTTTCCTTGCTGGCCCGGGTCTCTGGCTGTGTCCTCTGGGTCTTGTCCTCTGGGCCGCATCCTTGCTGTGATGGGTTATAGAGGAGCCTTGCGCCTGCCCGAGAGCCTGGTCACTGGGGCAACAGTGCAGGGTTGGGCCTGTTTCTCTCAGGTTGGCTTTGCTTGGCACAGTCTCCGCGCCTGGCCCCAGGCCAAGCCAGCAGGACTTAGGCTGACATTTCAAGGCAGATGTTCCTGCTTCCCGGTGGGCAGGGCTTGGGCTGCTGCCTTTGGGACCGGCCAGCTCTGCTCTCTTGGGCAGGGAGGCCACCAGCTCCCTCCCCTGCCAGGGTGGTGTGTCTCGGGAACCCCCATTGCCCCTCCAGTCCAGCTTGCACAGCATTCAGTGGGGCAGCCAGGGGCCCCTCTCCTGCACCCACAGAGAAGGGTCAGGGACAGGCAGCCCACAGGGATGGGGACGTGGGGTGACGGAACTGACTGCCCCTAGGGAGAGCAGAGCTGGAGCTTCCGGCAGATGGGGCCAGCGGGTCAAGGCAGGTGGGAAGGGATGAGCCGTTTGGCAATAACAGTGACGACGGTGCCGTGAGCAGACTGCATCACCCCACGCTCACCGTACCCCAGGTCACTCTGCTCCCCGCCCAGGGAGTAGGTGGTGGCCTTGGAGTTGGAATCCAATCCCGTTTTACTACAGAGACCAACCTTTACTTGCCAAAGCGCTGGGAAGATAACAATGACGACGCTGACGTCAGAGACGGCCGTGTGCAGCCGCGGCGGCCATGCTGTGGGTTTGGCTCCAGATGATAAAGCAAATAGTGCAGCAGCCGGAGTGCCGGGAATGTCCGGGTTTCTCAGGGTGTGGAGAGTTATGTTTGCACACTTCTGTGGTCTTAGTGTGCAATAGCCCCATGACGAGACGAACCATGACAGGCCTTTGTTCCTGGGCCGCGGGCTGGGAGGTGAGCGGCTGCTGGTGGAAAATGGCCCCGGTGGACTTGCGGGGCACAGGGCGGCCTCAGACCTTTCATTTGTAGATGACGTGCTCCGGGGAGCTCAATGGCCTGGGGTGCCTCGTGCGGCTTGGCGTCCCAGAAGCGGACACCAAGATGAGCCGATACGTGCAAGATGTCTAACGGAGACAGCTCCGGTGCATGCGGGAGAAAGGGAGTGAGGGAGCGTGCCTGCCAGGCCGGGCGGGATGAGGGCAGACCCACGAGTCCAGGAGAGCCTGCTGTCGCTCGGACTGCCCTGTTGTTCTCGGGCAACTTCGCAAGGCCACTGTGGGGCTTCCTGGGCCATCACCAGTCAGGGGAGCCCAAAGTCTCCAGGACCGGCCACCCTGGAGTCCCTCCTGCTCACTGCTAGGGCAGCTGGGGGTGTGAGGCCTTGGTGCGACCTCACCCTCAGGAGAAATGGTGGAGCCGCCTGGGGCCTGGGTTGGCTGCTCTTTCAGTCCATCCGAGGGGCAGATTCTCACCGCCCGACACATTGACATGTGCTTCATGTGTTTTTCTTATTTAAACCTGAAAAAAAAAATTAGGTGGGGACTATCAATACCCCCTTGTTACAGATGAGGAACTCAAGTGGAGCTAATGAAAGCTGTCTCAGTTCACACAACTGGAAAGGGGCCAGCTGGGATGGTCAGAAGCCCAGCGGCTCTGTGCTAACCGCTGCTGTCCCAGCTTTCTTCCCGGGGCTGCAGCAGGCGGCCCGAGGTCACAGGGGAAGGCTGCGGGGCTGAGATTGGAACCCCTGCTCCTCCAGGCGCAAAGTTCGGTCCTTCCCGTCACGCCACTACCTTCCTGGCCGTGCCTGTTTGCATTTTGCCTAATCCCTGGAATTGGCTTTTGTGCCTGTGACAGAAAATATGCCAACTGGAGCCCGAGGGGCGAGTGAAGGTGGACCTGGTGCTGCGGGCAGCCGAGGCCCTCCTGCTGACCTGCCATGACCTCCAGAAGCCCGAGATCCTGGCCCGGCTGAGGGACATCAAGGCCCAGTGGGAGGAGACGGTCACCTACATGACTCACTGCCACAGGTAGGCCCCCGCCAGGCCTCGCCAGCGCTGCCACTGCCCCTCTGTGCCACCATCTCCTAGCCGGGGCCTCTGCCCGAGGGACGCTTCTCCAGTCCTGGGATTGCTGGGAACAGGATGTTCTCTTGGGATCTGGGCCAGCCCTGCCTGCCTCTTTCTAATCATAATCAAGCTTAATAATAGATAATAGCCCATCGTGTTTTGCCAACAATTAATCTGAATGGCCTCGCCTGCGTGTGCATCTGCCAGCAGGATGACAGGCCGCCCTGGAATAAGAAGGCCTGCTGCCTTGCTAGCAGTTTGGCCCAGATTCTCTGCCGGCACCAGGGGTCAGGCGGGGGTGGGGGGCGGACCTGGGATAAGTGAGCCTCTGGCTCCTCCGCTGGACGGCGTTATAATCAGGGGCCCCTTGAAGACTTGGGGAGGGTGGGAGAGGTTAGGTCAGATCAAGAGTGAGGTGCAGTGCTTGGCGCACAGTAGGCCTCAGTAACACAGCGCTTGGCACACAGTAGGCCCTCAGTAGGCAGGAGCTGCCAGCATCCTCTCCATCCTTATGAAACTGGGATGCTGCATGGATGGGGCAACTTTGCAGTAATTTCTGCTTTTCCAGCCCCTTCACTTGGAAAGTGAAGCAACATAAGCACAAAGGTGCTTATGTTGGATGGCCAGATAGGGTCATCTCCATGTTACAGATGGGGAAACTGAGGCACAGGAAGAGGCAGGGTTGCCAGTAAGTTCACGGCACCCCTGGAACCCACACACAGCCACCTGTGCTCCCATCTCAAGCCACACCACGGCCCCCACCTGAGCCAGCTTTGCTCATCCGACTCCCGCGTGGGCCATGCCCAGCACCCGGCCTTCTGCCTCTAGGAGCTGGGGCGCCTAAGCTGCCGTCACTGCACACCCCCCGCACTGACCCCCCGTTCTACTGTGGACCTCGTGGGGCCAGAGCCCAGGTGACACTGGAGTCGGCCCCAGAGAGAAACAGCTGGGGGTGGCTATCGTTTGTGGGAGTTTAGGGCTAGAACTTGGGGTGCTGTGGGCTAAGGGGTCCCCAGGCTGTGTCAGGAGAACTGGAAGTTCTTAGACCTGAGCCACCCGGATGTTCAGGCCACCCCGGCAGCAGGTCAAGCAGTCAGGGGGGCTTGTCTGGGAGGCCTGAGGCTGGACCCCCAATTCTGAGTGTCAGCAAGCTTCCCGGATGGCTGAGGCCCCGAAAGGGCATTGCCATGCCCCCTACGTGCAGCCCCCTAGTTCTGGGGAGGGGAGCGGCGGCCTGGCCTGCCCGCCCTGAGCCGGCAGGCAGGCTCCTCACGCCCGGTCTCCCCCACAGCCGCATCGAGTGGGTGTGGCTGCACTGGAGCGAGTACCTGCTGGCCCGGGATGCCTTCTACCGCTGGTTCCAGAAGATGCTGGTGCTCCTGGAGCCCCCCGTGGAGCTGCAGCTGGGCCTGAAGGAGAAGCAGTGGCAGCTGAGCCACGCCCAGGTGCTGCTGCAGAATGTGCACAACCAGGCCGTGCTCCTGGACCGGCTGCTGGAGGAGGCGGCCTCCCTCTGCAACAGGATCGGGGACCCCAGCGTGGACGAAGACGCCCAGAAGAGGATGAAGGCCGAGTACCAGGCCGTGAAGACCAAAGCCCAGGCGAGCGGCGTGGTGGGCTCCGTCTTCCCCATTGGGCGGTTTATTCCCCTCACCCACTCCCCCACCCGCCAGCCGCCAGCCCTCCATCCACCACCCTCCTGACCCGCTGTCTGCCACTCCTCTCTGTCGCCCCACAAACCCACCAAATCTCCACCCTTCCCGGCCCTCACCCGCCCACCCCCTCACCTGCTCTGCCGTCTGCCGCTCCCGCCCCATTTCCTCGCTCGCCCACCTTCCCGCCGAACCGACCAAGCTCCTGTCCAGCTCCACAACGACTTACC
>PVIJ01021377.1:0-18636 GCA_004024925.1 Scalopus aquaticus | reverse complement strand
GTGGTGAATTGTTTTGAGGGTCATTTGTAATTCTTTTTCTTCCTGTTGTTGGCCTTCTGTTTTGCTCTGATCGTTGCATTCCTGTGCTGTTGGTGCTGGCAGGCATGGTCCTTGGTTCTACTTGCTAGAGGGCAGCAGCAGCTCGGCAGGCACGACCAGAGGGTGGGGGTGTGGCTGTGCGCGTGCAGGGCTGGAGGGCAGGGCCGCGGACGGTGCAGGCAGCTGGAGGGCAGGCGGGGGCCTGGCTGTTTGCCGGCTGGAGGTCGGCTGTGCGCACGCTCGCCCCGGGCTGGAGGGCGGGGCCGTGGCCGGTGCAGGCAGCTGGAGGGCGGGCGGGGGCCGGGCTGTTTGCCGGCTGGAGGGCGGCTGTGCGCACGCTGGAGCGGGGCTGGAGGGCGGGGCCGCTGACGGAGCAGGCCGCTGACGGAGCAGGCAGCTGGAGGGCGCCCCCGCCCAATTTTCTTAATCTGTTAAGCCATTTACATGTCTATATAACTTTGGGGTTTCAGTGTTTCCATTTTCAAATAGTTCTCTGTTCCTGTTTCATGAATGTTGTTTCTTCTGTAACCCTCTGGAAATGATTCATTATAGTTTCTTTTTAAAAATCTTTCTTCCTCCTTCCTACATTGTCTTCATTTATTGTGTTTCTTATTCTTGTTTCATTTGCCTGCTCTTTGGTTTAGGTCTTGCTCTTTCCTGGTCAAGGGTTCCTCATCTGTCTGGCAATCACTGCATGTCAGTTGATTGTTAAGGGTGAGACTGATGAAAGGCTTTGCTGAGTGGAGATTACTGACTTGTTTTGGAGTTTATTTCCTGGTTTTGGAGTTTATTTTCTGTAGGCTAACTGGGTTATGACACGGCCATTTCATTTTGGGATCCCACAACCGACTCCTAGTGCCCCTGATTGTAGATCTTTTTCTTAGACTCATCAGTTTCTTAGGGAAAAATCCTTTTACCTTTTCTAAGGTACAACAACTTTCTACCAAATTTCCAGGTGCCACAATTTGTGTGGTGGGGTTCAATTTCACCTCCCCTTTAGGAGTTGGCTAATGTTTCCAGCTACAGCTATTTTTTCTAATGTCAGAGCCTTTCTGGCACAACTCTACATAGAACAGTGGTTTTCAGAAGTTAGCCTGTATCAGAATCATCTGGAGTACTTGTTGAAGCACAGATAACTGAAGCCCATCCTAGACCCGAAGTAGGAAGTGAGAATTTGCATATCTCACAAACTCCTAGGTGATGCTGATGCTGTTGCTGCCATGCAACACTTTGTGAACCACATCTATAACCCTTTCAGACTTGTGCTATAGCAAATAAGGGGCCCACCTGCCTACCTAGGTAGACAAAGGTATATACTAGCCTGACTTTTTCTTTTGATGACTTTTGACCAATCCTTACATAGCTGACCCTTGAGCAATTCAGGGGTTGGGGTGCCACCCCCTTGCATAGTTGAAAATCCAAGTATAAATTTTAACTCCCCCAAACTTAATGACAGCCTGCTGTTGACCATAAGCTTTCAATAATATTGTTATCACATATTTTGCATATTACATATGTTACATGCTGTATTCTTAAAAAAGTAATCTAGAGAAAAGGAAATATTGAAAAAATCATAAGGAAAATACATTTCTAGTATATGCTGTGTTTACTGATACCATAATTTTACCTTATTCTGTTTACAAAAAAAAAAAATCCATGTGTATGTGCATCAGTGCTGCTTAAACCTGTGTTGTTCAAGCATCAGCTATATGTTTAGGACTGCTTTATATTTTTGCTCCAAAGGTCTTTGGTGCTGACAATTCTAAGGCTTTTGGAGTGCCAGTGTGAAGTGGCTTAGTTCTCAAGGCTTTATTCCTGCTGTAAGTGTAGATTTGACTTTCTTTGATCTTCTACTTATCATTTACCTATTTTCTAGCCTACTTCCAAAATCTTGTTGACATTACTCATTAACTATGATTTCTGTTTTCTTTAAGTATTCAAGATGAATATTTTTTTTCAAAGACAAACTGATTTTATTTTAAAATAAAAATAAACATAATACTGTCACACATAATGTCTTTTCTCAAGTTGGGCTGATCTCCTTAGTGGTTTTTTTAAAAATTTATTTATTTATATAATTTTTACATTATTGTTCATTTTTGTACAATGTTTTCTTTGTGCGTTTACTCAACTTCTATTTTTACTGTCCTTTTAGTATCATAACTCAAAATTAAGTAAATGATTTGTACGTATATAATCAATCCTCCCTCTACCTTACTTGTAAGCCAATGTCACCTCGTACCTGGCAATAAATATCCTTCACAATGATGAATGAATGAACTTTGACACACAGTGAAGAATAGAGTCATGAGGAATGAAACATGATATCACTGGACCTCATTGAAATGCATCTCCAGCTTGTTGTTCTTATACTGTCTCTTAAAGTTTAGACATAGATGCTGAATTATCTCTTTAAGCAACTTTCAGGGTTTAATTAAAGTACAAGGTCTGATGGGCAGGACTTGAAATGAATTTCACTGCCTCAGAGGCAAGTTGAGATGCGGCTTTGAGTTAAGGGAATGAAACAATTCCCAAAGAAGTAGTACATAAGGTCACAAAGGAACTTGATTCTGAAAGAAAAGGATGAGAAAAGTAGAAGTCACTATGTAGCATATTAGTTATCCTTGTATGTGGATGGATTCCATTAAAAAACTCAGAAGACTTTATAATAGGTCACTGACCATATGTAAATGGCTTTAAGTTGATTTTTGTCATTTTTGTTGACTATTTTCTCAAAAGGATTGTTTGTATGTCCAGAATTATCAATGAAACCTAAGACTTAGGAAATCAAAGAACAGTTAAAAACTTTTGTGCTGGTGAGCACTGGATATTTCCGTGCAATCAATTATTGCAAATTGAATCATTTAATTTTCATTAAAGCAATTCAGTGGAATCTGACAAATGGACAATCCTTTCATAATGTGAAAATAACAGTTAAAATACTGGGGCACAGATGGGCGAAAATAATAATCAGCCTGTCCATCCCCTTGCTCCACTCCCATTAAAAAAAATATTACTTTAACACATTTTATTTCCATGATGAACTATTACAAGTCACATTACTTCAAAGGGGACCTGCCTTTCCTTCCACTCAGGGCGAAGATCATCCTGGGACAGCAAATGTCTTGGTGAAGAATTGGATCTCTCCAGTCGAACACTTAATAGTGGGGCCAGCACACAGCTATTGAATTTTTATTTTTTTGAAATTCCATCAAAGTTCATTTCTGAAAAAATGCTTGTCATCATGACCTTCATCCTCTGGGTCCACCTTTCTCAGAAACACTGCCACATTGGGACTTCCTCTTTGTTCTCCTGACTCAGGCAGTGACGGGGGAATGCTGTATGGTTTCATTGTGGTTGTCGGTTTTTCATTCTCTGAGATGTTTTCAGTCAAACACCTGAGTTGCTCACTTACTTTTTCCACTTCCCTCCCTCCTTGTCTCTCCCTCTTTGCTCCTTGCCCCCTCAAGAAAACCAAGGAAAATTGACAAGCAGCAGGACAGGGGAAATTGAGCTATATTATTTCTCCTTTGGGAACCTCACTTTGCTGGCTTTATCTGAAAGCTATCATTTTCTACATCTCTTGGCAAGAGTTCTCATCGACCAGTGACCCCTAAATGCCTATGCTGATCAATAGTCCCGGTATCTTATTGACAAGCCCATTGACAGCGCTCACTAAGCACAGGAATCAGGAATGGCAGCCAATTGCAATCCATTCAGGCTGCTTGAGAAGCAGGGGAGGCCAGCGTTGATATTGACACTGTAAATGGAGATGGTTTACTTAGCACTCAGGGAAGATGCATTTGTTAAGGAGACCGATAGATCTCATTACTATTTAAGGGCAAAGGCTTTTCTGGCAGCCCACAGGGCTTGCTTATATCAAGGCTTCCCACTTACAGAGCCGGGAGAAATAAACCCTCAGTGATTTGCTCTCCCTTTCACCCCTCCAAAGAGCACCATCGGATGGGACTGAATATAAACAAATGGTGGACACAGAATTGGACAATAGGAACTTTTGATGATGGCATTTTGGTCTTTGGTTAGTTGGTCTGAGTCCCTATTCACTGGTGAATAAAAGTTTTTCTGTCTGAAGTGTTTGGGTGCCTGTGTTCTCCCTGAGTAAAGGCAAAATCAAGAATCACAGGCTTTCAGGGCAGGAAGGGAGTTTGGATTTCGTCTGCTCTGATTTTCTATTCAATACAGGAGCTCCTGCAGCTACACTTCCTGAATGTGCATACCCTGAGTTTCTTTGGTCACCTTCAGGGGCATGTATCTCAGGATCTCAAGAAATATGCTATCTCATTGTTTGGTAGCGGCAACAGTTAGAAAGGTTGAAATTTGAATGCCTAACTGCTATTCCCACCCCCTTTTTATAGATGGAAAAAACTAAAGCTTAGAGAATCAAAGTCATTTGCTCAAGGACACGAAATTGGGTATTGGATGTGTCTGAATTTCTAGTCCTGTCTGCAGCACTGTCTTTTCTCCTGCCACACATGGGTCAAGCCTGATTTTCTTTCCCTTATTATCTTGGTGAATAACATAATTTATTTGAAAGCGTCAAATACCAGTTCTATATTGTGACTACTCTGGTAGTTATTTCATTTTCCTTTGAGTTATTCCTGGCTCACTATTTTGTAACTTTCTCAGCATAAAGCATTCAGCTCTTCCATCTCCATATGCAGCCCAGAACCCTCACTACAGGGTCATTTATACTGTGACCAGGCTCTGTCAGTGTCCTTCCTGGGTCTCGGGAGAAGGCTAGTACAGCCTGCTCATATGACCTGTTAGTGGAGCATTCTGGGA
The DNA here is from genome assembly GCA_004024925.1 of Scalopus aquaticus. Classification (NCBI taxonomy): domain Eukaryota; kingdom Metazoa; phylum Chordata; class Mammalia; order Eulipotyphla; family Talpidae; genus Scalopus; species Scalopus aquaticus. The sequence continues at coordinate 13,794 of PVIJ01021377.1, read as the reverse complement.
GGCAAAGATGCAGGAGGGAGATAGAGGTAACTCACAGAAATTACCTCTAGTGTAGAACAAAAGCAGAGTGGAACCATATTTGGGTCAGGGAAAGTCTCTGCCAAACCCTGGAAACTGAAGGCAGATTCTCTTATCTTTCTTTTTAAAAACAAATCAAAACTTCCATCACCACCCATTGTACCCCCTTTACTTTTACTCCTACCTCCCACTCTCTTCGTGTCTGGTAACCTCCTTTGGGTTTTCAGTGTTCACTAGTTTATTTTTATTTAGTCTTTTTAACTAATCCACTTAGTTTCCTGTTATTTGCATTTAAGAATACAATGGACTTTCGTGTACTAATTTTGTAGTCTTTTAATTTATTTTTTTAAATAAAAGACTGCAAATTGGCTTTTTGTATATACATATGTGTGTGCATGCGTGTGGGGAATCTTTAGGGTTTTCTACATATGATATTATCTACAAATAATTTCACTTTTCTAAACCAGATTCCTTTTATTTCTTGTCTAATTGCTCTGATTAAGACCTCTAATACTAAACTAAATAAAAGTGGGGAAAGTGGACATTCTTGTTCAATTGTTTGTTTCAAATTGTTTTTCTTATTTCAGTAAGCATAGTTAGAGTTGTTGCTTTAAATTTGTCTTTAGTTAATTTACATAGTACTGGTGGATTTAGATTTCTCCTGGGATTTTTTTTATTGCATCATTTGAGATATATTCCTCTGTCTCTTTATTTTCAATTTTTATGAGTTGAGCTATATAGCATTCTTTCCTTACCTTGATGTTTTGAGCTTACATTAAGATTACAAATTGTAGGATGTAATATATGGTGCTTTCTCAGGATGCTGGAGTATCTGTTGCTTTATCGTCTTCCTCCTATTACCTGTTTGGAGGGCTGGAACTAGTCACCTACTGCTGGTAGAGGATAGAGCCTGGGCAGTGGAGACCCAAGAGATTGCTGCTAAGGAGTACCAAGACTTCCTATTTCCTAAGCAGCTGCAGTGTCTGAGTTGAGGGGAGATCTACAGTGACCCCTCCCCCCATAGGCCAGTTCTTCAGCTGGAGCTTCTTTAATAGCTTTGGGCTAATATTGACCAATTAGCTTGGTCCAGTTTTGGTTTGCAGAGTCTGTGACCAGTAGTTTAACCCAGGCGTGTGGGTCAGAGTAGAGTGATTTCGGGACTGTGGGTTCAAACTGTGAACAAGCTGTGATCCCAATTGCAGTCACTAGTAGGTGAGGGCATGTGTTTTTCAAGGTCTGTAGGTGCCATCTGTAGATGGTGCCTCCCTTGCTGCCCTCTCTGTCTTCTCTTGGAGTCAGGACTCTGACCAGGATCTGTTTCCAACAACTCTATGTACTGAGTCTTCCCTGAGGTGCGTGTTCTTGCTGCCAGAGTCTGCTTTAAATGCGGCAAGCATGTTGGTGACTGTTACACCAACAACGGTATCAGACGGGTAGAACAGGTGTAGGAAAGAAGTCTCTCTTATGTGCAGGGTCACTCACCTCAAATCCCTCTAACTAGACCTTCCCCACAGGCTTGAGTTCCAGCTGCCTCTCTCTAGGTGATGGAGGAGATATAACTCCATTTTCTAACTCAAGGTTAAAACCAGACGAGGAAGTGGGGGTAGAAGGGATTAACATAACCATGAGCACAATCCCTAGGCACCAGCACCTGAGCTACAAAGCATAGGTAGGAGCCAGACTGCAGTCTAGGGGCAAAGATATGGAGATTGAGCCCATTGTAGAATCTTAGGTCTCTTTTCTAATTCTAGTTAGCCAGCAAACAGGAACCTTCTTCGAAGATGAGCCCCTCCCGGGCCTCCCTGGTTGTGCAGCGGTTAAGAGCTGCGCTGTGGAGCTGTTGGCAGCAGCGACGTGAGTGTGAGTTCGAAGCCTGGCTGGGGAGAGCCCCACGGCACGGCAGACCTCTCCTACTTGGCCCGCTGCTCCCCTCAGCGGTGTATTTCTGATCTGCCTGTTCTGCTCCCCGCTCTGGCTCTGGGGAACCCTCTCGCCGCCCCATGCCTCTGGCCTGTACCCCAGCTTGTATGTACAAATAAAAAAAGAAAAAAAAAGATGAGTCCCTCCCGACAGAAAGAAGAGGATAAAAACCCGACCTGCCCCCACAAAGGGGCAGCTCTTTCTGCCCGCTTGTGTCTGTGCAAGTGTCCTATACTTCTTTGTCCCTTTTCCTAATAAACCTGTTCTTTACACCTGTGTCTTTGCCTTGTGGAGACACTTGCCGCATGCCGCCGAAGGGAGCTCTGGTGAAACCTTTCCCAGAGTGGACCCAAGGACCCCGCTCTGCTCTCAAATCCATCTACTCTAAAAGCGACATCATAGGGACTGCATGCTCAAGCGAACCACCTTAGATAAGTGTTATGCCAGCAGTCACAAGTGCTATCTGTCCACTGGCTTCTAACATCCCTGGTGACAGGAGTGTGGCTGTTTCATCCTCTCACCCTGATTTCTTAGTTGATTTCTCACAGTATGGCACCTGCCCTTGCTGGTATGGCTCTCCTCCCCTGGCATTCTGCCACGGATCTCTACTTCCCTGAAGAATCCTATCGTTCTCTGGAGATAGGCCCCTGTTTTCCACACCTGCTTGTATGTGCTGTCCTCTCCAGTGCTGTCCCCTAGTTCTAAAGTCTCAATGTGGGCATAAACCCTTCAGTTGCCACCACCAACAAAACAGGCTACGTGTTGCAGCTATTTCTCTTTCCCTGCGGTCACTGTGCCCTGGTAAAGTTCTAAGCAAAATGACATAGCAATTTTCCTTCTTCTCTACTGAGTTGCTTCTCCTTGTGAAATTGATGATCCTCCCATCGTCCTTTGGGAACGGCCACTTTTATTTATTATTTTGTTTTATCTGTGGGGCAGAGGTGAGCCTGGCGTCTTTATTCTTCTGCATCTTGCTAGAACTGAGGAGGGATTCTTATCTTGGGGATAGGAGAGGAATACAGTCTGGGATGTATATGGGGAGACTAAAGTGTGTGCTCTATGTCAGAATACACCACTCCGTGGGCTCCACCGTGAAGGCCTGTTGCAGGATGGCAGGAGCAGAACACAGAGTGGAGCCTAGTTGCTTGGTTGAGAATTTAATATGATCCCCCCCCTTTTTTTCCCTGTGCCTTTTGAGGCATAGGGAGATAATCTGTAGTCTCTAGACGAAAAAGGATCATAGAGAATCTTGACTACCCAGGAGATTTGAAAGGAGTCGCCTACATGTCTATCCTTGGCCACAGAATAGAAGTCACTTTTATGAACCCCAGTGGGACAATTGAGAGGCAATGAGTGGGACCAGAAATAATGAGTAGATGTAGCAGAGAAGCAGATTTTGAGGGGAAATGATTCCCAGGTGATGGCCTAGTGGAAGCTGACTATGAATGGGCTATGGAGGCACCGTTCCCAAAGCTAGTAAGCCACAGTTTTAATGTTGCTCCTGAAAATGTGGATATATTGACATATTGTCTTCTAAACCAATTGTAAGTGAAGGATGCAGATGATTTGATTACGAATTGGCATTGAATAAGGACAAAGGCCAATGTCCACCACCTTAACTAGACTAGACCATGGCCCCTGTCCATCAGAACTATCCCCACACCTAATTCACCTTCCTGCCCTCCTTCCCTTCAGTCTTTCAGTTTGCAATCTGACCTTTGCAGTCTCAGAGTCGGGGTATGTTACCCTCCTCCATTCTCCTTTACATTCAGAATAAAGTCAGAGTTCTCCATCACGAGTGGCATTCTCAGTTTATTGCGGTCTGGCCCAGCTGTGTCCCACGGCATGACTCTGACTTGCGGTGATTAGTCACATTAAACCAGTTGCCTACCCCTGAACATGCCACGGTCTCCCATGCTTTTGTACATTTCTGCTATTCTCTCTTCTTGACAAGCCCTTCTCCTTACTTTTTTGCCTTTACCTTCTTTTTTTTTTTTTAAATATTTATTTATTTATACATACAAGCTGGGGTACAGGCCAGAGGCGTGGGGCAGCGAGAGGATTCACCAGAGACAGGGTGGGGAGCAGAACAGGCAGATCAGAAGTACACTGCTGAGGGGAGCAGCGGGCGAGGCCGGAGAGGTCTGCCGCACCATGTGGGATTCTCCCCAGCTGGGAGTCAAACTCGCATCGCTGCTGCCGACCCTAACTGCTGCGCCACCAGGGAGGCCCTACCTTTACATTCTTACTCATTAGCTAAGACTCTGCCCTGAGGCTTTTCTGATTCCTCTCATTGAAATGAACTTGGTCTGGTGTGTTCCTACTCTGTGTACACATCTCCTAGAGCATTTTATTCACTCTGTGAGACATTGTGGTTGTTTTTGTACATTTTGGCTACATTACTGAAAAGGGAGACTTACTCATTCATCATTTTATTTTTGGAGGTTCCAACAGAGTGCCTTGCACATAGTAGGTATTTATTGTTAGGAATTCATGGTACCTACTGGTGCTGGCTGTGGCCTGTCAGCATCCCTGGTGCTCTGAGGACAGGAGGGGAGGCTAGTGCTCTTTTCTTCAGGGACACTCACAGTGTCCTTCGTTCCTGCCTTGCTAGTGGCCATGGACAAGCCAAAAGGGGGAAAAGTGACAAATGCCACTTCCAGACTTACATCTAAAAACGTTCCTCCTAAGAGCCTATCTTTTTCCATATTGAGTGCAGAAAGTGCTGAGGATCTGTAGTGCTGATTATGACTAGAAAAGTGCAACTGTTACAGGCTAACCCTGTGGGGTGCCTGTCTGGGTTCTCACCTGTGGGCTTAAAAAAAGGACTTAAAAAGTCAAATGCAGGCACACACAATAAAATTAATAAAAAAAATTATTTACAAAAAAAAAGGGAAAGGAAAAGATAAAGAAATAAATTGGTGAAAACGTCCTACCATTTCCGCTGAGCTGGAATCTATCACCCACTCAAGAAAGACTCTAGTAAATCCACCGTACGAACAATCGCCCCCCTCCAACTTCCCAGGTCTGGTTTTTAAGTCCCCAAAACCCCTCCTTAACTCCTCCCTCAGTCCTCAGTATCCTTTCTTCGGTGATGATGGCATTCTGGGATTTGTAGTCCTAGGTGTCGTGGATCTCTCTGGCTTGAGGTGGGGGTGGGGCCCTGGGACACTCCCCTTTCCTGAGGACCACCCTCTTACAAAACTGCAGGGTGGGAGGCTCTGGGCTTCTGCTGGACTTCGTGTAAGAGACCTCCCCAACCCCCATCTCACAATGGCTCTGGTTTACGGCAGAAATCAACTCCTATGGTGTGAAGTTCAGAGAGTGTTATGTGGTTTGGGAGCTCGCCTCCCCTGGTACATTGCCCAGTGTAGGGGGTGTGGGGATCTGGAACACACAGGCAAATGCAGATCTGCCTGAGGCAGGATGGGCTGCAAGTTAAATGAACTTGTGAAAAGAGCTCTTTCATTCATGTGAAGGACAACCCAGCCTCCTTCAAGCTAAATTCCTCACCTCTTTCAAACTTTTCTTTTAGATATGAAAAGCTTTTAGTTTTCTTTCCTGGGTTGGTGACTCACTTTTGGAGACACCTTGGTTTCCAAAGACCACCAAAAAGGCAACCAAAAAGGGCCCCAGGACTACCTTGTCTCAATTTGATTTCTGGTTTCCCCACATGCCAACCCCGTGACCTGCCTTCTCTCAATTTCCTCAGTTATGAAATAGGGGCAGTGATATTCCCTATTTCATATTTTAAAGCTAAAACATTCAAAATTAAGAGACAATAAAATTAAACATGCCACTGCATTTAAGGTAAATACTTAGCAACTTTAAACAATTTAATTAACCTTATCTTATTGGAACAGAGACTCCTAGCATGACCCAAGTACAGAGTAGGATGGAACATTTATTTACCTTCTTTGTTTTTGGTAACAAACATCTCGTTGGACAATAAACTTGATTCGGGGGCAGTTCTAATCCCTACTGAGTAGATGTGTCTGACAAACCCCCAAAGTCATTTTTAGGACCATTGAAGCGTGTCTTTTTCCTTCTACTTTATCCAATTCTATCTACATTTGAGAAGATGGTATTTTTGACCCAATCACAAGACCTCCCATTTTCCTATTATATTTAATTTGATTAGACTCAGTTCCTTGTTCCAGCCTGTCAAGATCAGTTTGAATATTGGTTCTGTCATCTAATATACTTATTATCCATATTGTTTTCCCATCAGTTGAAAATCTGGTAAGCTTCCCATCTATGTCTTGGTCTAAGTCATTGACAAAGTATTAAAAAGGACAGACTTATGGACAAAGCCCTACCATTTAAATTGAGAAACTTTCAGATGCTGCCTGCCACCATTTGGTAAAATAATCTCCATAGTTATGAATCCATCCCAAGCTGGGATTTATCCATTCTTTCATTTATTCATCCTCCCATTCATTCACCCATTTATCAAAAAGTTTTTTCTATAAAGAGAGTGATAGTAAATATCTTTGTGGGCCATGTGGTCTCTATTCAATGTGGTCTCTGACTTTATAGTATGAAATCGACAAGATGTAACTGGTAGGTATGGCAGTGTCCCAATAAAACCTAATTAAGCAAAAAGAGACCTTGATCTGGGTTTGACCTGAGGGCCATAGTTTGCCTGCCCCTGATCTAATGTATTACTTTTCACACTGCAGCAGTAGTCAGGAGTTCAATAACCACCACCCCTGGCTGACAGAGCCTGGAGAAAGAGCATACATGGTGCATTACAGATAGAAATGGAAACTTCTCACTCGGTTCTGCAGTTTCCCTCTTCATCAGGAGTTAAATCTTGGTGGTTGTCCAATAAGGAAGAGACCCCAAGCCTTCCTGAGTCATGATATTCCTCCTAGAGCAGACAGACTCCTGGCTCGGAGGCGAGAGCTCCATCCAGCCGAGATGACCTCCTAGGTGCAGAGACTAACCAGAGTTCTCGACCCTGCCCAGGGAAGACCGCTGCCGGAAGGGCATTGTGGATGGAGGCCTTTCTCTCAAGGGTGGAAAAGGCTTACATAAAGTTTCCATGACTCTAATTTCTGACTCTAGAACAGTCTTTTTCAATCTTCCCATCATAAAAGGTCCTAATTATTTCATTCACTGGTTCTTAGGCTTCATTTCTTATTGAATAATATAGCTAAGCCATCCCTTTCCATAAGCATTTATATTCACGTCTCAATTTCTGGTCACACTGACTTCCATCATTTTACCCTAAGTTCATCACTACTTTTCATAGGTGTTCTGGCTTGAGATGCTGCACCTTCTCTGTCACCATGTCATCCTCTTCTGCCTTTCCAGCTGCCCCTAATTCAGGTTAATTGAGAGAGGGGTGTATTGTGTGAACTTTGGGGTGCAATTGGGGAAATGGAATAAATGCACTAAAAGCAATATTAAACTTCCAATGCACTGTAATTACCAAATAACCCTGTCTTCCCCGTGATGGGTCCCGGTGGGATTTATTGCCGTATTAACAGTGGTTTTCCCATTGCATTACTTAATGAATAATGTCTGAGCTAATAAACCACCAAAAACCTCTAGGAACAACAACATAACTCCCTTTACTGTAATTATTATTTTTTTCCTAATGTAGTGGTTTTTATATAAATACTGATGTCTCTTTACTAGGGTCTTGTATAACTACTTGCTTAAATAATGGACTCTATTAAATTGCCATCAATAGTAGCATGCCATATGTTAGTGTTTTACTGATGTCTTTCTACTATATGGACTTGGGTTTTCAGACTTAGGGGCCCTGTAGGGGGTACCACCTCCCCTCTTCCCCTGCCCACCCTATCCTACACACCCAACCTCCTCACTGTCCCCATCTTACCCCCGCCCCCCAACCTGGAATTGATGGCATTTAAAGAAGCAGGAAGAGGGCCTCAGCTGTGCAAACACAGTGCTTCTGTTTATTTTGGTAGCCTCCGAAATATTTGTTGAGAGTTATTCGAGCAGAAAGGCTGAATGGAGATCATTGCAATGTGTCAAATTAAGGAGTGCTTAATGCCTGCCTAATCTCTTGGTAATTACTGTTGTGGCAGCGGAAGGCTTCAGAGCCTGGTAAGAAAGCTAATGATAGTGAGAGACATGAGGCTGCCCGGGCATCCGTGGCATCGCTGCTCGGCACAATTAGAGGCCCTGCTTCAATTTGAGAGACAGAGCCTCTGTCGCTTAAAAAAGAGAGGACTGGCCTTTGGAGGAGAGAGGTCAGACAGGAGTGTCAGCCTGGGTCACTGGACAGAGGACTCCTTCAGCTGGGTGTCACTTTCCTAATGGTAGTCTAAAATGTGACAGCCCTGTGTGTGTGTGTGTGTGTGTGCGTGCGCACACACACACACACCCATGAATGATTTGTGAGGAAGCAGTCTAACCTGAGAGTGTTTGGGAAAACAGATGAAAAAGAGCTTTCCTCCTTATTTTCCTATCTTTGTGTCACCGACTCTCTAATCTTTCCCTGATTTTCTCTTCTTGGTCTAATTTTCTTTCTTTCTGACTCTTTGCTCACACACTGTCTCTCTATCTCATTTTCTTTGCTTGCCCTTTTAAACTCTCTCTCTCTCCCCCTCTGTCTCTCTCTCTCTGTCTCTCTCCCTCTGTCTCTCTGTCTCTCTCTTCCTCCCTTCCTCCCTCCTCTCTTCCTTTCTCTCTCCTTCCCTTTCCTTTCTGTCTTTATCTCTGACTGATCTACCTAACTAGTATCTCCCTCAATCATGGAATAATCATGTATTATTACAGAAGCAGAAAGCAGTAATAAAGCAGGTAAGGAAGCAGCAAATAAAACTCTCAACAATACCCCAATCTCTACTTAAAAAGACTGGAGAAAAATGTGAATTTAAGATTCCAACAAGCAGTTCACATTGAAACAAGTTAGAAAATAAGTCTCTGATTTGGGGTCTGTGGTGGAAAAATTGTGGGAAAGAGTTTGGAGATCCGTACTATTTGTGAAAATGTCTAAGCATATCAATCCCTAAGAAAGCACATAGGACCCCAGTTCCCATCCTCCCTGAAGGGTCATTTGCAGCTTCAGGACCTGGAGGGGCCGGCTCGTGAGCCAGCAGTCAGTGCGGGTCTGATCCAGCTGTGCCTCCGCTAGTGCTGTCACTTCTGAAAGACCATGTTACCCATCTGTAAAATGGAGGATGCCGAAGCCTACAAGGTTGGCATGAGAATCAAAGGAGACATGTGGGAGTGCTCTGAAAAGAGGGAAATGAGGTGAGACAACCCAAGGAAAAAGCAGGCTACCGCCAAGACTTACCAGCAGTGCGCAGGTCCTTGGGGCTTGTGACTGGTGCCATTATTCAGCCTGTCACTGCTGTCTCTGGGTCAGGAGTGTGGCTTGGTGGGGCTGCTGCCTCTCTGGACAGAGTGGCATGGAGGGGGTTAAACTCTTTTCCTCCCTTGACTTTTCTCCAGCCACCTTGAGATGGCAGGGCCCCCCGCTGGGAAGACCGTAGCTTGAGGGGTCAAATGTTAGAAGGTGAACAGGGGTGGTCATGGGAATATGAAGGGCACAGAGCCAGGGCACTTCTGAAGGGAGCTTCAGGAGAGGGCAGGAAGACCCAGGGCCTTGTCACTCGACATTTTTCTTCTTGCCCATTTTCTATTTCACCAGAAAGGAGGGATCTTGAGGAAACCAGTGATTCCTGAGAATCTCCATCCTATGTTGAAAAGAGGAACTGCCCTCTGGGAATCACCAATCATCTAAAATATGAAAGACACCTAGTCCAGAAATAGGGACAGCCTCCTTTGGGGACAAAATTCTGAATTATCAGGTGCTGAAGAGTCTTGAGGATAATTCATGACCCCCATTTTAGGAGAAGGAGGAACTGAAGCCCTGAGGGGATCAAATTGAAATCCCGAAGGCCTTTGATCTGCAGTCTCCTAACTTCTCCCTCTGCAGAGTCTGCTGTCAAGGGCCTCCCATTGGGGAAAGTAGCTGTGTATAAAAGGCAGGTGTCTTTGGCTTGTCTGTTGATTGGTGTAGACTAGATTGCTCCCCTAAGCATGGTTCTGTTTGTAGAGCCGTCTGTCTGAACGTGGGTCCCAGAACTGGACTGGAAGGACAGAGTTGACTCAGCAGTCTTGTAACTTTGCAATAGGACAGAGTTTGACCTCTCCCATCAGTATGGCTGGAAGCTCATTGTTCTGGAGACGATAGAGAAGGTGGGCCAGAGCCTCCATTCTCTGGTAGTCACGGACAAACTTCTGGGCCTGGAAGCTTCCCAGTGGCCAATAATAGCGTGCTGTTGGCCTGAAAGGGACTCCTCCCTGCCAGCTTTACCTTCTCTCATTAGCAGAATGGGGTCTACATGGGCTGAGGGTGCAGAGGGAACCCCGGCTTCTGTAAGAGAGAGGGTAGAAAGGGCATGGGAACTAGACCGGTACAGGGTGGGAGGAGGTGGGGGATGGGGAGAGAGGGTAGCCTAAACTAGCCAGTTCCAGTCACAGAGCTCAGCAAGCCAGAGGTTCATCATTAACTGTCAACCGGCGGTTTTAATCAGCTCTGCTCCTCAGTGGAAGATAGATTTAATATCAAGGCACATTTTCAGAGCCATTAGTTTAATTATGACAGGTGTCTGCAAACTGGACAACTCTGCTTTCAGACCTGAGTGACAGCATTTAATTCTCTGGGCCCAGGGGGACGCTGGGGTACTTTACCAAAATGAGCCTCCATTAAAAGTCTAAGTGTTTTTTTTTCTCCCATCCCCCCCCCATTTCTCCTTGCCCTCCTCTTCTCTTTTTTATTCTACTGTACATGTCAAAAGAAGGAAATGGATAGAAAATTGTGCTTCAGTAGAAGAGAAAATAATTTACCTTGCCCATTAGAACTCATCTCATTGGGGCTTGCAGCCGAGTCCGTGGTCAGGAGAGGGCTGTAATCACTCATCTTACAGCCTTCCCGTGAGCATTGCTGCGCCGTGTCTACGGTGATTGTCCGCTGGCCACTGTTGTGCTGTTTGGCAGTGCCCACTGGGCTCCCCTCTGGCTCAAGGGTTGGTAGATACGACAGCCACACTGTGGCCAGAGGAAGTAGAAGAGGTGCTGGGAGTGGAGGCTGGGGCAGGCAAGCCCAGGAGGCTTCCAGAAGCCTCTGTTCCCCAGCCTCTAGCCTGACTCTGCTGCTCCACACATTTCCTGGGCTAGCACCCTTTAGGATTTCCTCCCTGAGATGGTGCCACATGTACCCCATCCCCCAAACATACACAAACTTTGGCTAGTGGATGCTTACCGGCTGGGAGTACCTGGGCAGGGCATGTGGTTTCGCTGAAACTTCTCTCCACGTGTACAAATGGTTGTGCTGGAGTAGCAGTGCTTTTCAGCCATTTTCTGTTTTGTTTAAACAGAAGGAAGCTTTAAAATAAAATCCTTAGGGCCCCCAAATTAAGGTGGATAAAGTGGAGCTCTCTGGCAGAATCTAGGCCTATTCAGCGGCTTCTCTCTCCTTCCCTGGAAGCTTGAGACCTCAGACCCAGGCTCCCCTGCAGATGATGGTGCTTGCAGTTCACCAGCTGTGCTGTGTGTGACTCTGGAAGCTGGGGTCCTCATCCTAGGGGATCATTCCAGCAGAGGCAGCTCCTCAGGCTGAGAGGAAGCAGAGCAAGCGCAAGACGTCAGGGTGCCCACAGGAATGAAAGGACACTGAGTTGGAGCTGATTTTTTGTTTCTTTCTGGTTAGTTTATACCCTACGGTCAGGTGCCGCCCCAGCCTGGGGAGCACTCTTTTTACCTTTTCCTCTCCGTTTGTCTGCAGGATTCTTTACACTGTCATTTTTCTGCAAAGGTAGTTATCTTGGAAAGGATGAGGGGATGTAGGGGGCAAGACAGAAATGTGGCCTGGCCCACAAAACAAGATCAGTCTGATGTTTTGTCATTTCCTGAAGGGATGCTGAGCTGGAGTCCTCCCCTGGTATAGAGAGACCCCTGCTGCATGGCCTGGCAGAGAAGGGGAGGGAGAGGGAAGAAGGAGCGGCCAAGCAAAGGCCTGGGACCTTACCTCCAGGGGATGGTTCCCACGGAACACTACCCCACTGTGCCCACACTAGGAGGGGGTCAGAAGCCTGCCTGGCCTTCTTGAGGTTTTTAACTACTCTTTTCAAAGAGTAGGTAAATCAGTTGAGTGGACACTGTCAATCTCTAGGAAGCAATTATACTTCTAGAGGAAGCTGGTCTGACTTTCTCAGGGAAGATCCTCTAGCCAGTGTGGCCTGAAACCACGCTTGAGGCTGTTAGACTATGTGGGATTCTTTCGTGTTGTTTCCTTCAAAAAGGGAACTGTTGTTGTTACAGGGCAGCCCTGATATAAAATGGGGTGCCTGTCTGTGGGTTCTCACCCATGAGCTTAAATGGAACTTACAAGACTCAACTGTAGACACACACAATAAAATTAATAAAAAGGGTTTATTTACAAAAAGGGAAGGGAAAAAAGATAAAGAATAAATTGGTGAATGCGTCCTACCAGTTCCGCTGAGCTGGAATCTCAGTGGCGCTCTCCAAAATCCTGGCGATCCACAACCATGAGCAATAACCCCCCCAACCCCCCCACCCCTCCAAGCTCACCTCTGGTTTTTAAATACCAAAAACCCTTGCTTAACTCCACCCTCAGTCCTCAGCATCCTTCCTTCGGTGATGATGGCATTCTGGGATTTGTAGTCGTAGGTGTCTTGGATCTCTCTGGCTTGAGGTGGGGGTGGGGTCCTGGGACACTCCCCTTTCCTGAGGACCACCCTCTTACAGTGTGAGGAAGGGAAGGGGAAGAATATTTGGAACAGGGGTTTGGTGGCATCATGTGTCACTTCTCTGAGCAACCCAAGTCCCTGGGTCCAGCCGCTCATGAAGGCAGCCTTGTGCAAAGCCCCTTACTCTCATGACCATTTTCTATTCATCTGTTTACTGGTTCATTCACTAAATCAGAAGCTCAATTATCAAACGTGGTAAGCAGATGGCTTATTATGGGAGGAGGGGATCCCTCAATCTTGGACATATTGTTCCAGGGCCCCTGGAATGCAGTCCTTATTTGTTACCTTACCACCCTGTTATGGAGGCAACCTGCGCCTTGTTTGTTTCAAAAACCACAAACCCCTTGATGTCGTTTTTGGAATCGATGGATTTGAGAGCAGAGTAGGGTCCTTGGGTTCAGTCTGGGAAAGGTTTCACCAGAGCTCCCTTTGGCAGCACGCAGCAAGTTTCTCCATGAGACAGAGCCTCGGTTATATTTAAAGAACAGGTTTATTAGCACAAGGAAGTAAAGAACACTTGTACAGACGTAAATGGGTAAAAAGAGCTGCCCTGCTGAGGGGGCAGGTTTGCTAAGAGAGGCCTGCTTGGTGCAGATCACAGGCAGACAGGCTGCTGCCCTGTAGAATGACAGAGTTGGTAAAAGAAAGCACCTGCATAGGCACAGGTTGGCAGAGAAATGACTGCCCCGAATTCTTGCAGGGATGGCACTGATATAGCCTTCTTTCAGTTGGGGGGGCTCATCTTCAAGGATGGTTCCTGTTTACTGGCTAACTAGAATTAGAAAAGAGACTGGAGATTCTACAATGGGCTCAATCTCCATATCTTTGCCCCTAGACTGCAGTCTGGCTCCTACCTATGCTTTGTAGCTCAGGTGCTGGTGCCTAGGGATTGTGCTCATGGTTATGTTAATCCCTTCTTTTCTTTTTAATATATATTTTTATTGTTATTTATGTCTTTTACATTTTGTATTCCCCTTGGGTAGCCCACCACCAATTCACCCGTGATCCATCTCCATGGTCCCTTCCCTTGTGTTCTTTTCTATTCCATTTTGTGCCCTTTTCCTTCCCTCCTTCCCTCCGCCTAACACCCCCCCCCCCC
>PVIJ01021376.1:0-18637 GCA_004024925.1 Scalopus aquaticus | reverse complement strand
GGCGGAGCTGAGCCGCCAGGTGAGGAGGGGCGGAGCTGAGCCGCCAGGTGAGGAGGGGCGGAGCTGAGCCGCCAGGTGAGGAGAGGGGCGGAGCGGAGCCGCCAGGTGAGGAGAGGGGCGGAGCTGAGCCGCCAGGTGAGGAGAGGGGCGGAGCCAGAAGAGGAGGGGGCGGAGCTGAGCCGCCAGGTGAGGAGAGGGGCGGAGCTGAGCCGCCAGGTGAGGAGGGGCGGAGCTGAGCCGCCAGGTGAGGAGAGGGGCGGAGCCAGAAGAGGAGGGGGCGGAGCTGAGCCGCCAGGTGAGGAGAGGGGCGGAGCTGAGCCACCAGGTGAGGAGGGGGCGGAGCTGAGCCGCCAGGTGAGGAGAGCGGAGCTACCAGGTGAGGATCCACCACCCGGAAGACAGGTGGGCTCCAGGCTCTGGTTCCTGCGGCCCAACCTGCTTGGGGGAGGAGGCTGGAGGAGACACAGGGAGGAGGGACGGGAAGGGACACTCGGGGAGACAGAGACGGGGGAGAGGCCCGTGGGGAGGGCACCGCGGCAGCCTCGGTCTCGACTCAGGTTGGATTTTGCTTCTTTGGTTTCTGCCCCTTCCCTGTGGGCCCCCCGGAAGGAGCCTTAGATGTGGGGGGAGCTCTCGGGGCTCAGGAGCCTGCTTTGGGCCAACCTGCTGGGCTGGACACTGACCCCCGAGGGGACGGGCGACTCTGGGTGTTCTCTGGGAAACTGACTAGCATAGTCTCTCATTTCCCATTAGCATTTCCTCTCTGTGCACAGAAGTGTATTGGGGGCCTCCCTGGGGGCGCAGGGGTTGAGTCTCAGCCTATGAAGCTGTTGCAGCCGCTGCAGCACGAGTTCGATCCCCGGCCAGGGAGCTCCCCACAGGGCACAGCAGACCCCTCCTGTCTCCCTGCTGCTCCCCTCAGCAGTGGGCTTCAGTAGATCCCCCTGTTCTGCTCCCCACTCTGTCTCTGGGGAGTCCTCTCATCCCCCCACCCCTCTGGCCTACACCCCAGTTTCTGTCTGCATCCATAAATAAATCTTTAAATAAATTTAAAAAGTGTATTAGAGATAGTCTTTGAGGGCTGGTGGCAGAACCCCGTTTTAGAGCATGCACCCTATTTATCTGGGGGATCCCTCAGTCACTCCCCAACAAGTTCTGACCATCCTTAGCAAGACATGGCGAGAGAGTCCAGAGCTGAGGGGCTCGTCCCCAGGCCGCGTCCATCCGGTACCGGCCACAACGCTACCATCACCTGTTCTTCAGACAGACCCACTCAGGACTGGGGGTTCTGGGACAGCCCCCACAGCGCGTGGGGGGCTGTGGGAAGCAGGACACCACAGGAGCTGCAGGGGCACTGTCTGGGCAGCAGCTCTCACACCCACAGTGTCTCACCTGCTGTCTCTGCTTCCTCCGCTGCCAGCCTGGAATTCGCTGCAGCCAAGTGGCCTCCTCAAATGCCTCACCCCAGGACCGACGAGATGGTGGAATCTGGCCTCGTCCATTTGCCGGGACTGCAGCCCCAAACTCTCCACTGTGTTTTTAAAAAGATTTATTTATTGATGCATGCAAGCTGGGGTGCAGGGCAGAGGTGCGGGGGTGAGAGGACTCCCCAGAGACGGAGTGGGGACCAGAAGCCAGGGAGGTCCCTGAGTCCATCTTTTTCATAGCTGCATACTATTCCATTGTGTATACAGACCACGTCTTTTTAGAAAAGATTTATTTATTTACTTTTGCATAGGTGAGCTGGGGTGCAGGCCAGAGGTGTGGGGGTGAGAGGACTCCCCAGAGACAGAGTGGGGAGCAGAACAGGCGGATCCACTGAAACCCACTGCTGAGGGGGGCAGCTGGGAGACAGGAGGGGTCTGCTGCGCCCTGTGGGAAGCTCCCTGGCCGGGGATCAAATTCATGCTGCAGTGGCTGCCGACAGCTTCATAGGTTAAGACTGACCCCTGTGCCCTCAGGGAGGCCCCAAACTCTCCACCGTTTTGGAGAAGTAAAACCCCACACCGGTGTCCTGAGTCTCATAACCTGCGCCCATAACCTGCACCGTCTGGGGGGCTCTCCTTGTTAGTGGCCTCCGGGGACCTGAAAACCTTGAGGAGAAGGTTGGGGAGAGTCCAAAGAGAAGCTTTGGGGTCCCAGGAGACCATCTCCCACTGCCTGAACTTTCCACCCTGGATGTGCCCACATCTGTCCCACAGCTGGTCACAGCAGAAATCATCACACCCCTCGCTGAACTCAGAAACCCTAAAAAAACATCAGCTGGCAAAGGTTCTGCCACCCATGATGTGTCTGGGAGAAGTTACAGCCACCACCCCACGGGCCTCTGGTGGAAAGTGGCTTTGAGAACAGACTGTGAACCAAGGGGAAAAACAGCAAGACCAGGGCACAGAGAACGTCATCTGCCCACTCTGGTTCTGTCCCAGGGACGCACAAAGGAGCTGGGAGATGAAGGAAAGGAGCACAAACGTTATTGTTGTCCATATTTTACTGTGGGGGGGAGTCACAGGACAAAATGCAAAGGGGCAAGCAGACGTCACAAAACACAAACTGTAGGGAGAAGAAAGCTTTTCCTCTACCTGCTAGGTTCGGCCACGCACACCTGCAAACTCACTGACAAAGGACATATTAATGAAGGAAAGGCACCTTTGATGGAGGTGAATGTTCTTATGCAGGAGGCGAGTCACAGAAATAAAACCAACATGTCAGAGGAGCAATTAGATGCCAGGGACAGAGGGCTGGGAGGAAAAAGCTCCCACCTACCCACCTGGATTTCTTCTTCCCTGTTTTCACGGGGACCTGGAATTCAATTGACAAGACAGACCAGCAGGAGAAATAAGCAGACAAATTCTATGGAGGGGAATACTTTTTAGGGATTTTTAAAAGTATATATATATATATAAAATAGATGTATCTATCAATAGATGGGTAGATAGATTATAGATAGATAGA
Organism: Scalopus aquaticus; assembly: GCA_004024925.1. Taxonomy (NCBI): domain Eukaryota; kingdom Metazoa; phylum Chordata; class Mammalia; order Eulipotyphla; family Talpidae; genus Scalopus; species Scalopus aquaticus. The sequence continues at coordinate 15,685 of PVIJ01021376.1, read as the reverse complement.
TAGACAGATAGATGATTGATAGATAGGTGATAGATAGATAGATGGTTGATAAATGATAGATGATAGATGATTGATAGATGATAGATGATTGATAGATGATAGATGATAAATAGATGATTGATAGATGATAGATAGATAGATGATTGACAGATGTTTGATAGATGATAGATAGCTGATTCATTGCTAGATGATAGATGATAGATGTTTGATTGATAGATAGATAGATAGATGATAGATAGACAGACAGATTACATCACTGTTTGCTTCTGTACAATGTCTGCTTCCATACTTTCTCCCTTCAGGTGTCATCCCCCCAAAATTCCCACCCCCACTTCACCCGTGACCAATCACCCTGGTCCCTTGTGCTCTTCCGCCCCTGTTTTGAGCCCTCTCCCTCCCCGTCCCTTGCAGAATATTATTATGTGCAAGGGGTGTCAAAGAAAACAAAACCTCAGAGAAGCAACTAACCTAGAGGCTTTTAAACCAAATGCACAGGCGATGGGGAGAGACCAGAGCACATCGGGGACACACACTCCTTTTTGTCGTCTGAGACACAAGATAAAATCTTTTCAGTAGGCCTCCCTGGAGGGGCAGCGGGAGAGTCTCAGCCAATGAAGCTGTCGCAGCCACTGCAGCACGAGTTCGATCCCCGGCCAGAGAGCTTCCCACAGGACGCAGCAGACCCCTCCTGTCTCCCCGCTGTACGGCCGGGATCGAACTTGTGCTTCAGCAGCGATAGCCTGAGACTGACCCCAGACCACCAGGGAGGTCCTGGTAGAAGTTATAAACCTTAATCATACGAACCTACATAAGAAAAGACTGTCCAGAAATTAACACCCCACCATCCAGCTGTCCAGCTATCCGTAAACTCCCGTCGCTTTCCCAAGAAGCTCTGCGGACTTCACGAGGTGAAACCCAGTAGCCTCCCCACCCTGCCAGCTGCCTTTGTGAGGCGTTTGCAGCTCTCCTGCAGGAAGCAATCAGGGCCCCCTGGCGGCCAAGGCAGCTGAGCTGCAAACCCATTTGGCCTTAATCAGCGTTTCCATGGAACTCTGCGCAAACAACAGGGGCATCCAGATTGTCAGAGGCTGGGGGCGCGCCCGCGAGCAGCTCTGATTAAACCAACATCTGTCCGCTCGAAAGGAACTCATTGGCATCTCTTTCTGTGCGATCCGACTCCGGTTTCATCCTGGCTGTTTCAAGACTCTCCCCTGCCTTCGCTCAAGGCGTCGGCACCTCCTGGTTGTCTGCACAGCTGTGTGCGCCAGACCTTTGCCAGCCTTTTAACAGTTTCCTTTCACGGTTCCATGCCGCGGCGGAGCCTGAGCTGAAAAGGTCACAGTCTCGGTTGATTCCATCGTTTCAAAAGTACCAGTCGGTGTGGGTCTGCTGGACTTGCGGCCCGTCCGGCCACTGTTTATTGTCACCTGCAGTTCTGCATCCTGTACAAGGTCAGCACTGCCCGGTCCATCGGTCATAGCCCAACCTGCACGGTGCCTTCAAATCAACCTAGAGCAGAAAGTCGGGTCACGCGGGAAGGGCGGGCGTCTCCAGGTGTGACCAGGAATGCCCAGAGGGCAGAGGACCAAAATGGGAGAAGGGACCCCACAAGCTGCTCCCCACACTGTCTCTGGGGAGTCCTATCACCCCCGCACCTCTGGCCTGCACCCCAGCTCATCCACACAAAAGTAAATAAATAAATCTTTTCTAAAAAGACGTGGTCTGTATGCACAGTGGAATAGTATGCAGCTATGGAAAAGACAAACTCAGGAGCTTCCATGGCTTCTGCTCCCCGCTCTGTCTCTGGGGAGTCCTCTCACCCCCCCACCTCTGGCCTGCACCCCAGCTCATCCACACAAAAGTAAATAAACAAATCTTTTCTAAAAAGACGTGGTCTGTATACACAGTGGAATAGTATGCAGCTATGAAAAAGACAAACTCAGGGGCTTCCATAGCTTCTGCTCCCCACTCTATCTCTGGGGACTCCTCTCACCCCCACACCTCTGGCCTGCACCCCAGCTCATCTACACAAAAGTAAATAAATAAATCTTTTTTAAAAAAGACACAGTCTATATATACGATGGAATAGTATGCAGCTATGAAAAAGATGGACTCAGGGGCCTCCATGGCTTCTGCTCCCCACTCTGTCTCTGGGGAGTCCCCTCAGTCCCGCACCTCTGGGCTGCACCCAAGTTCTTGCATGCTTCAACAAATAAATCTTTAAAGAAAAAAAAGGAATCCAAGACTGACCCACGCAGGAGATGGAGGAGCAGGGATAAAACATGGCCATCAGCCCGGTGAGACGAAGATCCCTCGCGCCAGCCTAAGTCACAGAGTCAGCTCCCAGTAGGTGCAGACGGGTGAGCGGAAGGTGTAGATGTGGGGATCGAGCCCGTGTGGACTCATGGAAACTTCCAAATTCCAGTTAGTTACTCCAAATCGGCACCAGAAAAGCCACAGACACAGACGAGCCCCTCCCGACTGAAAAAGGTGATGAAACCTAACCTGCCCCCACCCTAACCTTAACCCACCCTAACCCTAACCCCACTAAACTTCCTGCCCACCGGTGTGTGTGCAGCATCCTTTATTCCCCTGTCCTTCCCCTAATACACCTGTTATTTCTTTCTCTTTTTTTAAGATTTTTATTTTATTTATGCATCCAAGCTGGGGCACAGGCCAGAGGTGTGGGGCAGCGAGAGGGTTCACCAGAGACAGAGTGGGGAGCAGAACAGGCAGATCAGAAACACACTGCTGAGGGGAGCAGCGGGCGAGGCAGGAGAGGTCTGCCGCGCCATGTGGGATTCTCCCCAGCGGGGCATCGAACTCGCGTCACCGCTGCCGACAGCTCCACAGCGCAGCGCCCAACCGCTGCACCACCGGGGAGGCCCTAATACGCCTGTTATTTTAAGTATAACTAACATCTCTGTGTCTTGGGGAAACTCGCTGGTGAAAGGGGGCGTTTGAAAGGGGGGCTCTGCGGACACCTTTCCAGAGTGAACCCAAGGACCCCACTCTCCAACCCATTAACCCCAAAACGACATCACCAGCAACACCCACGTTTTTTCCTGGCCATCTGGACGTGAGGCCATCGCAGGCGGATAGATGCTTCCTTGAAGGCGTCACACCCGAGGCCCAAACCGCAGGAGCCTTTGCTGCCTGCTCTACTGGGTTATCTGACCCGGGACCTCACATCGATTCCATTTCTTTCCCTCCGTGGAACAAGTGGATGTGGGGACAGAAGTAAGAAAGCATCTTCGCTCCACATTTGCCTCAAAGCCTGGATTCTTCTAGATGCCCAGTGAAGCCACCAGAAGCAGGATAAACGGGAAAACCTCGAGTGTCCCAAAGCGCACAGGGCTGTAGACGAAGGGCCCTCCTGGAACCGACAGCTAAATCCCGACGCCAACGCGTGTGCCTGGCTCTCCGCGCTCTGCCTTTCTCACGTGTCCCTCCTGGCACCCTATGGGGAAAATTAAGCCCCAGCTGCCACCCCCGCAAAGTTCCCCCCAGCTTAACGGGCATCGGCGAGTCAGCGATGTTTTAAGTGCACCAGGGAGGCCGAGGAAACGTCTCCAGCGGATCGGAGGTGACAGACGCCCACCCGGGACCCCGCGTCCCCTTCCAGCCCCTCCTTCAGGGACTGGCCGTTCAGCGCCCGCTGCCCTTACTCAGCGCAAAGGAACGCGCAGGCTACAGCTCCTCGGATCAGGGATCGGTGGGCGTCGGGCTAGACCCCACTGCCCCCTAGTGGATGAGATCACCTCGGGCCCAACCGTCGGTGGTTCCCTAAAACGGATAATACGCTGGGGGCTGGGAGAGCGTTTTCTGCACCTTCGTTTTCTGCACCTACAGACTTTTGCACGCAGATTCACGCTCGCGCAGAATCGCGAGGGCGGTGCAGAGGTGCCCCTCGCCCGCCCCCCAGGGCGCACACACTCCGACGCCCGCCCGACGTCTGGGGGAGAGCGCACAGCCGCGTTCGGCCATTGGGGTCGTCTGGTTTGGAACATCCGGACGCGGATTTCCAGCAGAGACACGCCTCCAGGTCTGCCTCGGAGTTATTTCCTAGACGCCAAGGAGAAAGCCAGTAGGTGCCTACAGCTGCGAAGTCCAGTGGAGCTTGGCAGCGTGCAGGAGGAAGGAGCTAAGACAGCCCCCCAGAGTTCTGCTCAACCCAGGGGACCCAGCGCCCCCAGTTGGTTTCTCGGACCCTCCTAGGCCTGGGAAATGCGTAAGCAGTAGCTTGGGGACCTTCCGGACGCGCGCGGAGTCCGCTCTGCTCCGCACGCGACTCCAGATGGCTCCGGTTGGTTGCGCGCAAGGGAATCCCGCGGCTGCCTCAGACGCGACCGTCCACCGCGGTCACTCAAATGCAGGCGTTTGTCCTCTCCTGACGCCCCCGCCGGTTGAGGGGTGTCCACACACACCCACCTCCAGGGAGAGCTTGTTCTCAAGAACAACTGAGTCGGTGCGTCTCCTACAGCTGAGAGACACTGTCAAGGCGGGAAACGAACGCGCAGCGCCAAGAATCCAGAGACGTGTCCGCCTCGCGCCCGACGGGCATTCAGTGACCTGGGGGTCAGGGCGGCTTAGCGACGCTTTAGGGTTGGGAACGTTTTATTTTGTCCTTCCAGGTCTTCACCTGGTGTAATAATCAGGTTGACACGAGACAAATGAGCCGGAGAAAAGACATTTAATGGTGGACATTTGATGATGGACATTTATTGATGGATTCTTCTTTGATGGGGTCCCCAGAAATGGCCCTGGAGTCTTTTAGATGTTTAATGATGGACATTTATTGATGAACATTTAATGATGGACATTTGATAGTGGACATTTATTGATGGGCACATTAAGTGATGGACATTTAACGATGGACATTTAATGACGGACATTTAATGATGGACGTTTGATGATGGACATTCATTGATGGACTCTTGGGGTCCCCAGAAATGGCCCTGGACTCTCTTAGATGTTTAATGATGGACATTAAATGATGGACATTTAATGATGGACATTTGATGGTGGACATTTATTGATGGGCACATTAAGTGATGGACATTTAATGATGGACATTTAATGACGGACATTTAATGATGGACATTTGATGATGGACATTCATTGATGGACTCTTGGGGTCCCCAGAAATGGCCCTGGACTCCCTTAGATGTTTAATGATGGACATTAAATGATGGACATTTATTGATGGGCTCTTGGGGTCCCCAGAAATGGCCCTGGACTCCCTTAGATGTTTAATGATGGACATTAAATGATGGACATTTAATGATGGACTCTTAGACACTTAATGATGGACATTTAATGATGGACATTTGATGATGGACATTTATTGATGGGCTCTTGGGGTCCCCAGAAATGGCCTTGGAGTCTTTTAGACGTTTAATGATGGACATTTATTGATGGACATTTAATGATGGACATTTGATGGTGGACATTTATTGATGGGCTCTTGGGGTCCCCAGAAATGGTCCTGGACTCTCCTAGACGTTTAATGATGGACATTTAATGATGGACATTAAGTGATGGACATTTAATGATGGACATTTGATGATTGACATTTATTGATGGGCTCTTGGGGCCCCCAGAAATGGCCCTGGACTCTCCTAGACGTTTAATGATGGACACTTATTGATGGACATTTAATGATGGACATTTGATGGTGGACATTTATTGATGGACTCTTGGGGTCCCCATAAATGGCCCTGGACTCTTTTAGATGTTTAATGATGGACATTTAATGATGGACATTAAGTGATGGACATTTAATGATGGACTCTTAGACATTTAATGATGGACATTTGATGATGGACATTTATTGATGGACTCTTGGGGTCCCCAGAAATGGCCCTGGACTCTCCTAGACGTTTAATGATGGACATTTAATGATGGACATTTAATGATGGACTCTTAGACATTTAATGATGGACATTTGATGATGGACATTAATGATGGACTCTTGGGGTCCCCAGAAATGGCCCTGGACTCTCTTAGACGTTTAATGATGGCCATTTATTGATGGCCATTTAATGATGGACTCTTGGGGTCCCCAGGAAGGGCCCAGGACTCCGGGCGGAATTGGCAAGGATGCCCTGGGTTCTGGCTGTCCACCGCTGTCCGCGTCACCACCCCACGGCGGGGGCGCCCCCCTCCTTGTCGCACAGGCAGAAGGGGAACATCCCGCAGCACGGCCGGCGCCACACGCTGTCCTCGTTCCGTTCCGAGAGCTGCAGCCGCGCGGGGGACACGGACCTCCTGTGCTCCCGCACGGCGTCCGCCACGGTCTGGATGACCACGTCGTACAGGGGCTCCGTGTCCCGCCCCAGCGGGTTGGACTCGGAGGGGTCTCTGGACAGGTCGAAGAGGAGAGGGGGGTCGTGGTAGGTGACCCCGTCGCTGGAGCAGGGGCAGAGGAAGCTCTCATAGCAGGCCTGGGAACCCGGCGGCTGGAACACCGGGGTCACGTAGTGGACCTTCCACACAGCCTCACCTGCGGAGGAAAGAGCGGGCAGAGCAAGGCCGAGCTACTGGCCAGCGGCCCTTGGGCTCATCCGCCTCCTGAAGCACTTTTCTAGTCTTTCTGTTGGCTCGCAGCTGATGCAAAATGTCATTTACCCTGAGAACGGCACGAGGACATCAGAATCCCCTAGTGTCAGTTCTTACATCTTTTGTAGCCATCATTGCGTCTCTTTTTTCTGTTTTTTGAATATTTGTTTATTGATGCACACAAGAGCTGGGGTGCAGGCCAGAGGTGCTGGGGGGAGAGAGGACTCCCCAGAGACAGAGTGGGGAGCAGAACAGGCGGGTCCCCTGAAACCCACTGCTGAGGGGGGCAGCGGGGAGACAGGAGGGGTCTGCTGCGCCCTGTGGGCAGCTCCCTGGCCGGGGATCGAACTTGTGCTGCAGCGGCTGTGACAGCTTCATAGTGCTGAGACTCAAGCCCTGCGCCCCCAGGGAGGCTCCATTATCGCTTTTCTTCCCCAAAAGTTACATATGTTAAGGTGTCTCCCTGGCTCTCTAAGCAAACTGATTCTCAGAAACTTTTCCAACTGGGAAACTATACATGGTGGAATACTACGCAACTGTCAAAAATGATGAAACCAGGCTATCGATATGTCTAGAACTTATCGTGCTGAGTGAAATAATTCAGGTGGAGATTTCACCCACCTGTGCTGCATCAAGGAACCCACAAACAAACGAATGAAATAAAACAAAAGCACCCTTTTAGATCATAAGAAGACCGGTTATGAAAAGGGTAAGAGGAAGGCAGACACGTGATGTGAGGTGTGCCAATTGTTTTGCTTCTGGCGTGTGATCGTAAGGCAGGACATACAGATGCTGACAGATAACCACGGACACCTGAATCCTAATTTATAAACCTGTGCAACTTGAACAAAAATGATTTCCAGGGGCTGTCCTGGAAGGAAAGGCTGAAGAGTGAGGAGGAGAAAGAAGCCCTGGGAGGGAGGTGACCCCACGGGGGCAGGCACGGGGAGCATCGTAAGCACTCACTGTCCTGGGGGCGCCAGCGGGCGGCATGCAGGTAGGACCCGCAGTAGTGGAACAGGAACTCGTGTTCGGAGCGCTGGGTGTGGCCCAGAAGCAAAGGCATGAGGTCCCGGCCATCGATCACCCTGCAGACATCCACAAAGGAGACGTGGTCAGAAGAGCCAACCCCTAGGTTCTCTGGGGGACGGTCAGGGTGTCCAGTCCACCCCTGGTCCAGAGAGCTGTCCAGCAAGCTTTTAGGAAAAGCCTGGGCTATCCAGGGAGGCCTTCTCCCAACACCTGCAGGCTGGCGCCCCCAAACAGATGAGTTGATCAAGAAGACATGGTCTTCTGTGCATGGGGGAATACTACTCAGCCCTGAAAAAGATGAGCTCTTTCCATTTGTGACCATGTGGATGGAACTGGAGGGGAAGATGCTGAGCAAAATAAATGAGAAGAAGAAAGACAAATTGATGGGAGAAGGAACCAGAGGTGCCGTGACAGCCCGGGAGCCGTGAAATGGTTAGGACGATGCCCACACACTGACCCGTAGGTTTAACACAGGCTCCGTCAAATTCCCGGAAGGGTTGTGTAGAAACCAAGGTGCGTATTTGAAAGATTAGATGGGGGGAAAACCACCTGGCAGGACTTAAACCACTCTGAAAACAAGGAAAGAGTTTGAGGCTCCACACGGCGTGATGCCGAAATTGACTGTAGGAGACGCGTGGACACAAAGACATGAGGGGCAGCAGAGAGAATCCAGACAGATGGACGCATGGACCCAAGACAAACGTCCAACATCATTCAGTAGAGGAAGGACAGTCTTTTGAGAAACGTCCATGGGACAATGGGACAGCAAAGCGGAAGGACACAGCAGGACAATCTACACCCACCCGTGTCCATGCAGAGTCTGCCCTGCCTGGAATCCCCCAGAATGCAGGCAGGGCCCCGAGCAGCCCCCAGCCTCACCTGTCCTGCGGCACCTGGGCCCCGGACAGAGCGGCCAGCGTGGGTAGGATGTCCATCAAGCTGGTGGGCTCGTCAACCTCTGTTCCAGCTGCCAGTTTCCCAGGCCACCGGACGATTCCAGGAACCCGGATTCCGCCCTCCCAGCCGCCCATGCCTTTGCCACCTGTGAGTGAGGAGGACACGTGGTTCGAGTTTCAGCCCTTAAAAATGCAAATACGGGTGGTGTTTGCTCAGCTGTGGGGACAGCATTTCGCACACACACACACACACACACACACGGAGTGTTTTCTTCAACACCTGATAGGTTTTTGAGTAGATAAGGAATCATCTTTGCATGGAACTTGGGCGCTGCATAATCTGCCAAAAACTCTGGCATTCTCGCTACCCAGCTGCCTCTTCCCGGCCGGCATCACAGCTTTGCTCAAAATTTCCTGCTGGGTGAGTTGTGGGACAACATGTTGTTGACATTGGCGTCTCCCCAGAAGCAACAGATAAAGCTGAGGGGGTGGAGATAAAGGAACATTTGTGCAATGTGGGTGAGAGCGTGGGCTGGTCCAGCCCCTCAGAAAACAGTGTGGAGATCTGTCAAAATATTGAAAATGGATCTGCCATAGGATCTGCCAGTTCCACTCCGGGGTGTGGACCCAAAGAACACAAAACACTAAGTGACATGGATGTGAGCTGGATTCATGGCAGCTCTACTTAAAATAACTGAACTATGGAAACATCCAAGTGCCCCCAAACAGATGAACTGATCAAGAAGACAGTCTTCTTTGCACAGTGGAATACTAGTCAGCCCTGAAAAAGACAGACTCTTCCCATTTGTGACAGTGTGGATGGAACTGGAGGGGACGATGCTGAGTGAAATAAGTCGGAAGGAAAAAGACAAATATCGGACAACGTCACTCCTACCCGGAATATCGACAAAGAAAAGGAACAGATCGAACTGAACCGAAACAAACCCTAGAAATCTGACTGCAGAACTAAGGCCAGCAGTGGAGGAGGGATCTGCTGGACTGTGGGGAGGATCCCCAGGGAGCATTCACCCCAGTGCTGCAGGAGGCCCCTCTCCGGCCCTCACCTTTGTAGATCCCGTTCCATCCTCCCAGCTGCGCGTGGCCGCGCCGGGCCTCTAGGTGCCCTCCGTGGTCCGACGCGAAGTAGACAAGGGTGTTGTTGGCCAGACCCAGGTCATCGAGGGCGTGGAGAATCTTGCCTGAAATAACCACGAGAAACGCTCGATGAAGGCGGCGACGCGGCAAGCCCGGGCACCCACCGCCCCGGGCGCACACGTCCTGGCACACGCTGCGATGCGTCCGGCCCGACGGGGATGCCCCAGACGCCCAAGCAGGCGCCCCGTCCCCGTCCCGGCAGCACCTCGCGTCCGCAGGGCGAGAACATGCCCAGAACAAGCAGAACTGTGCGCATCGGGCGCACTGGCCCGCACCGCGAGCAGGCTCGGCGTGACCTTCGGCCCCCGGCGCAGCTGCCCTGGACTCTGGAACTCAGGCGCCGAAGCGACCTCGTGTTATTGGTGCCGTTTCCTGGGACGCCCGCAATTCACGGGGACAGGCTCCGCTTGGTGAGCGCAATCACCGCGCGCTGGTCCCCGCGAGGGGCGGCTCAGAGAGCAGCGTTTACCCTGCGCCGTCTGAGGCCCCTCCAGGGGGGCGCGCACGGGGTCCGCTCCGTTCTGAGCGTCATGTGAAGGGTGAAACAGCGCAGCCCTGTCATTGCGACGGCTATAAAGTGAGGATTTCACTGACTCTGACTTCTCTTAGATAAACTGTCCAGTGCACATATTTAAATGTGTGTGGTTAGGGTAAAAGACTTGGCATCGATGGTCTAGATATACTGTTCATTTGAGAACCCTAAAAAGCCTAAAAATAGGGCCTCCCTGGTGGCCCGACGGGTTGAGTCTCATCACTATGTAGCTATCAGCAGCCACTGCTGCACGAGTTCAGTCCCCCGCCAGGGAGCTTCCCACAGGGCAGAGCAGACCCCTCCTGTCTCCCCGCTGCTCCCCTCAGCAGTGGGTTTCAGTGGACCCGCCCGTTCTGCTCCCCACTTGTCTCTGGGGAGTCCTCTCGCCCCCACACCGCTGGCTCGCACCCCAGCTCATCTACGCAAAAGCAAATAAATAAATCTTATTTTAAAAGACGTGGTCTGTATACACAATGGAATAGTATGCAGCTATGAAAAAGACCAACTCAGGGGCCTCCATGGCTTCTGCTCCCCACTCTGTCTCTGGGGAGTCCTCTCACCCCACACCTCTGGCCTGCACCCCAGTTCTTGTATGCATCAATCAATAAATCTTTTTTTAAAAGCCTAAAAATAAACTCATATCTATGCCTAATAGATTTAAAACATATTATCTAACATCTAATCAATATAAAGAGAATTCATCTATCTTATCTAACATCACCTTATGTGATTCTAGAGAATTATGTAAGCATAGTCACACACGATCATGCGTTAAAATCGACGATTATATAACATACCGATCATACCAGTATCATGTACATTATATGTGGTATAATGTGGTATGATTATAAAAATACTGTCATTATATCACAATATAATGGGTGCTATGTTGCTGTTATAGACACTGTATTTTATCAGCTTCTCTAACATTTGCACATACACAATTATCTTCTCCACAGAGAGCAAGTTACTTTGAGATGTTTCTAATCATAACTCGAGACATTAAAATAGAATTATTTGTCAATGAAATGGTTAACACCTTTCTGCGAGTGTACATTTCTGTGATAAATAGGATGTCTACTTCTGGCATTGACTGAAATAGTCATAAGTTGATATTTATTCAGCATTGTATATAGAACTAAATTTTGAATGTGTTATATATAATATATATATATTATATATTATGTATTACTATAACACAGTTTCGCATAGGCAGTATGTTTTAGTTGATGCTGGAAAAATATTTCCAGGCTTTCCATGTCTATTTTCTTATTTTTTAAAAAAGTTGGTCTAAATAGTAAGAATAGAAACATCTCAAAGAAATTTGCTATCCCTAAAGGAGATAATTGCAATTCCAATCCATGCTAAAAATACACATATGTAATATTTCAAATATCTGCTATCCTCTGTTTATTATCTATTATCTATGTATCATCATCCATCTATCCATCTATCGTTTATCCATCCATTCATCTAGCCATCGATTATCTATTTTTTTATCTACAATGTGCCATAATCTATCTAATCCAGTTACCATATGTCCATGTAATTTGTGAATCTATTATCCATCCATCCATCCTTATAATATCATTCTCATCCATCCATCACCCATCATCCAGCCACCATCCATCATCCATCCATCCAACCTCCACCCATCCATCCATCCATCCATCATCCATCATCCTTCCATCATCTATCCATCCTCCATTAACCATTATCCATCCATCCATCCATCCTCCATCCATCACCCATCATCCATCATCCATCCATCCATCATCCATCATCCTTCCATCATCCATCCATCCTCCATTAACCATTATCCATCCTCCATCCATCATCCATCATCCATCATCCATCATCCATCCATCATCCATCATCATCCATCCATCCTCCATTAACCACCATCCATCCATCCATCCATCCTCCATCCATCCTCCATCCATCATCCATCCCCCATCCTCCATCCATCACCCATCATCCATCATCCATCCATCATCCATCCATCCATCATCCATCATCCATCCATCATCCATCATCATCCATCATCATCCATCCATCATCCATCATCATCCATCATCCATCATCCATCCATCATCCATCCATCATCCATCATCCATCCCCCATCCTCCATCCATCACCCATCACCCATCATCCATCCATCATCCATCCATCCATCATCCATCATCCTTCCATCATCCATCCCCCATCCTCCGTCCATCACCCATCATCCATCATCCATCATCATCCATCCATCATCCATCATCCATCATCCATCATCCATCATCCATCATCCATCCATCATCCATCCATCATCCATCATCCATCCATCATCCATAATCCATCCATCATCTACCCACCCATCTATCCATCCACCTATCTGTCGTGCACCAGTCTTCATCTTTCTAAGATAAAGATTTTTGCACCCTTGGGACTCATCAGCCCTCCGCAGTGGAGCACCCCAACCCCCTGTGCCCCTTATACATCCCACCCTACATCACAATCCCAACCATCACAGCTGTCTGCAGACTGGTCCAGCCACGTCTCTCCTCCTGGACCGTCCCGCATTTCTCCCCCCCAGTGGACCCCATCCCACGCTCTTTAGAGACCTTCTCCTGAAGGCAGAGCTGCTGATCTGACACGGTGCTCGGCGTCTGCCCTGCGGGACCGTGCTCAGCCCGACCTGCCTCACCCGCAGCTAGACAGAGCGTCCGCCGCGAAACATCTCATACAGGATTGTGGGGACCTTGGGCCCTTTCTGAATCTTGTGCTGAAACTGGAAACCGGCTGAACACACCAGCGGACGGGAGGCACCGTTCAGAGAGAGCCTGGTCAGTCGGCGACCAGGGTCCTCGTGCGGCCACTCACCCACCATGGCGTCCATCTCCTGCACGTTGTCACCGTAGAGGCCGTGCTGGCTGGTGCCGATAAACTCGTCCGAGGTGGGCAGAGGTGTGTGCACATGCAGGAAGGAGAAGAAGAGCAGGAAAGGGCCGTCACGGTGCCTGGGAAGACAGTGCGGCCCCCGCTGGGCGCTGCGTCTGCAAAGGGGACGAGCCCTTCTCCGCTCGGGGCCCCAGAGGCTTCTCGCCTCGCACCAGCTCCACCAGCTTGCATCAGGCCGGCTGCAGCAGAAGCCCCTGGCGAAGCTGCCGACCGATCACATCCTCACACACGGCGCGACCAAAGACAAGTCCTGTATCGCCGCTTCCAAGAGTCGCCGTCTCCCTCGCGGGAACATCACGCCAGCTTTGCTCGCCTAGTTCCCTGGCAGATGTGCCCCGCTCTCCGCCCACGTACACCGAAGAACAAGCCGGGCCAGGGAGCGCCAGTGCTTGCCCAGACCGGGCGTGAATATCTGGCCAGCGGAGACTGTTGTGCCTCTTCAAGGAGGCCTTCCTCAAAGAAAACAGGACGTGATATTTCTGTCCCTGCATGTTTTAGGTTTAAAAATGTCTATAATTAGATTGCATAAATCTACTAACCAGGAAAATCAAAACAGGGCAACCTACGAAAGAGTTAAAAACAATCAGCCTGTTTCCAGTTGGCGCAACTGCTTTGCGCCTCACACTACCAAGGTAAGTGCCGGGGTTGTTCCCGTTAATACTAAAAACATTTCCACGTGGTCAAGGACCACCACTCAGAACAAAGCATAATTGCTTCCTTCTCACACATTTCTTCAGTTTAAGGAGTTAACTCAAAAGGGCTTCTAAGGCCAAATAATGCACATCCCCTCTAGTTCCCTGGCAACCAACTATTGGCCAGAACATCTAGGACACGGCAACCTAGAAACAAAAGAAAAGTTCATCGCTGTCTAAAACTTTACATACTTTGTTGAGGTAATCACCAAACACTGACACTGTCTTAAAAATGTCTTGTTTCTGCAATAGCCATGTAATTATATGATTTTGTGCTTGCCTGACAATTTCTATGATATATAAATCCTGCTTCTGACAATAAAGGCAGAGCAGCTTGCGCACTCTTGGGAGTTTGTGCCGTCTCTCATTTGCAACACGCCGACGCCTTCTCCACCCTCCTCGGGACCGAAGAATAACTTCGCCCGGAGCTGGCCTCCGACAGGAGACTGTGGCTTCGGTGAGAGAAGCCCACAAGAGCCAGCTCCTAGGTGGGGGACCCGGAGACGCAGCTGGTCTGCAGACATCTCAGTCTCGCCCAGACCTCCCCGCTGGGGCTGGCGACACTGGTTCTCAGCCCAGCGCCCGTCCCGTCCGCACGCCTCGGCCCGGGCTCGCGGTGGCGCGCATTCTCTCAGGGCAGCTTTACCTTTCCAAGAAGGACAGCGCCTCCTTCACCATGATGGAGCCGGCCCGCACCGCCTCCATCGGCTGCTCTGTGACCTCGTGGCCGCGCATGAGTAGGCAGCTCCAGTAGAGGTTGGACGAGAAGCTGGAGAGCCAGAAGTAGGACAGGAGGAAGGCGAAGAGGGTCAGGAAGAGGACAAAGGCCCAGGACACGGCGAGGCAGGAGGTCCACTTCCCCAGCACCAGGAAGGTGAGTGCGGCCAGGGCCGCCAGCTGCACGCAGACGGACAGCCGCCTGGACAGCCCCAGCTCCGTGTCGCGGGATGGGTCGGGCCAGCACTCGTTGAAGAGCGTGGCCGGCATGCCGTAGTAGTAGTCGAAGCCGTAGTGCTGCGGGTGGTGGCAGTGGTCGTGCCGCGACTTACAGTTCAGGCCTTGGTGCCATTTTCCTGGAGCGGAAACACAAAGGAAGTATGGCGGGCGGGCCGGTGCAGGAGCTTTAGCTGAGGTCTGTTCGTAGGAGGCAGAGGAGGAGAAATGAAAGGAGCAGAGCACAGTGGTGTGTGTGGCAAGGGTGGGAAAGGGGCGGCTGCTCGTTCGTGAAGAGGATGAAGTGATAGACACAGAGGTCAGACAAGATGCAACTCCAGAGAGAGACAGGGAGGTTACAGCGCATGGGAGGCTGGCAGCAGGTGGGGAGGGAGACAGAAAAGTACACAGATAACTAGATGATAGAACGGTAGATAGATAGATAGATAGACAGACAGACAGACAGGATAGATGCAAGACTTAATAGATGGGTAGATGGATAGATGGAGGAATGATGATGGATGGATGAGTGACAGATAGATAGATAGATAGATAGATAGATAGATAGATAGATAGATAGATAGATAGACAGACAGGATGGATGATGGATAAATAAATGGATGGATGGAGGATGGATGATGGATGGATGAAAGATCCCTTGGATACATAGGTGATAGACAGGTAAGCAGGTAGGTAGATAGAAGGTTGGCTGGATGATGGATGGTGGATGGATGGATGGATGGAAGATGTATGATGGATGGATGGATGGATGGAGGATGGATGGATGGATGATGTATGGATGGAGGATAGAGAATGGATGGAGGATGGATGGATGATGGATGGTGGATGGATGGATGGATGGAAGATGTATGATGGATGGATGGATGGATGGAGGATGGATGGATGGATGATGTATGGATGGAGGATAGAGAATGGATGGA
>PVIJ01021375.1:0-18640 GCA_004024925.1 Scalopus aquaticus | reverse complement strand
GGAATTAGAGGGAATCATACTCAGTGAAATAAGCCAGAAAGAAAGAGAAAAATATCGAATGGTTTCACTTACAACAGGACTATAAGGAAACCAAATAAGAGAGAGACACTCGGGGGGGTGGGGGGGCGGGGGGAGGGGAGGAGGCAGAGGGAGGGAAGGAAAAGCGCACAAAATGGAATAGAAAAGAACACAAGGGACCATGGAGATGGATCACAGGTGAATCGGTGGTGGGCTACCCAAGGGGAATACAAAATGTAAAAGACATAAATAACAATAAAAATATATATTTAAAAAAAAAGAAAGAAATACAGTTGGTGGGGAAGAATTTTTCTTATGAGGGAATTTCCAGATCTTTTTCCCAAATTACTTCCTCAGTTGCGCCCTATCTCCAGATAGGTAGAAACCAGGTTGAGCTTTTAGGATTTTAATTAACTTCCTCCTCTACTTTTCTCCACCATACTGCTTTCAAAAGGGAATAGAAATGCCAATTCTTGGAATCTATTACCTCTCTTTCCCTCACTGTCACTTTTCAGAGATAATGATAATAAACCCACACATAGATGTCATTATGTTAGATGCAAAGGTATCAATGGACCTGGATAAATGGCGGGGCAGTGGGTTGGGGAGGAAGATGACAGCAAAAATATCAGGGCAAAACTTCCATAAAGTTTAGGAGAGTCACAGAAAGAGACTGCTGGGAGAGACTTTAGATGTTATTGATGTTATTAGTACCTAACCCTGGCTATATATCTTACTAGGTAACTCTATGTAGCAAACTCATATATAATAAAAAGCTATTTTAAGCACGATGTGATGCCAGCTATTGTATCAAGAACTTTGCAGACATACAGATACACACCCATTTATAATTGTCACGACAAACCCTATGAGACAGGAATTAGGATCATCTCCAATTTATAGATGAAAAATAGAATCACAGAGAGGCTGAATAACTTGTCTAAGGTCATGTCACTGCAAAGTACTGAAATCAGAATTCAAATCCAGGTAACTTGGTTATAACATCAACATTCCTAAACAATACAAATACTGTCTCTACATATCGAAAATCTCTATATGATAGTTTAAGCCAGAGCTGAAGCCCAAATACTGACATACAAAACTAAAGAGTGTCATTTTCATTAATTCTCATTTATTAAACTCTCATCTCACTTGATGATCCTATAATTCTAGGAGGTGGGAAACTTTATCTTAAAGAGGTAAAGCAAGTTGGTTCCGAGTCAGCATAGGAATCGAGTGTCTCAAACTCCAAAGCCCTGGTTCTAATGGTCATAACTCTAATTCAACTATTTTAATAAAGAACACATTCTGTTGTAACATATATTTAATCTTTAACTGATTTTTATTCAATTCCAAAGTTTATTTTGAATACCAGTTCATTTGGACATCAAAGATTTTCATATTCTGAAAAATCTGTTAAAAGTCTATTTTAAGGAAAACACTCAGGTCAAGCTTTATATGTATAACGCTACAACAGAATAATTTTGAGGGCAGAAGTCCATGGTTGAACTGGTTAGTATTTGAACAATGACAACATAGGACTTGTCTCGGCATGCTATAATATTATGAAATTTTGGTTACAGTAATAAATAGCTACATCTATCCAGTGAATGCCACTCACTACATTAAAAGATTTCTAAAAGCTCAGCCAAGAAAATTAAGACACACATTGGAACCCTTCCTACATTCTTTTATGTACCAACACTTAGTAACTATCTCTAACCTTTAAGGAAGCCAATAAATGGATATGCTGAAAATTCGTATTTAAAAGAACTAAAGTCTTAGGAAAAAATACTAATTTATGAGAAGATAATATCTTTCTAGAAACATACACTTACTTCTGCTTTTTTACGAGCTTCCATAGCTTTCATAAGCATCATATGTTGTCGCCTTCTCTCTCGTTCCTATTAGGCCAGATAAAATTAGGAAAATAACTGAACCATAGTTAATAGTTCAATTTTCACATGGAAAAACAAAAATATTCAGTATAGCATGTTTAGCATTTATAGACAAGTCACAGTAAATACTAGATATAAGACAAAAATGGCCAGTCTGTGCATGTTTTAGTTTAGGTTTAGAAAGCAAATACAAGAACAATCGAAAGCAAAAAGGTAAAGCAATGAACATGGAGACAGTGTAAACAGAAGCATACAAGATTTACTTATGGTCAGTTGTGATGCTCCTTCAAAAGCTGGCAGAACAAAAAGCATAATGGTTGGCTGGAACAGGTCAGTTACCTTACATCTGCTATTAGAAAAACCACAAATTCGACTATAGCCAATTAAACTAAAGGTTGTATTGTTCATAAATTTTTAGATCAGGCAGAAATTGAATTATAATCACTACACTTCATGGTTTTAGAATGAGTTATTTTTATTTCAAGTATACTGTCATTTTGTAAATCCAATAAGCCACCATCAAATTTGAATGCTTATCTAATGGTTTTATACCAATTTTGTCAAACTAATTGTGGTTCATATACCAACAAATGAAATGGTATATTCCTATTTACTGATGTCTACCTCTTGATGAGCCATTAAAGTCACAAAAGCTGCACCAAGGGCTATTAATGGAATCTAAAAGGTATAATATAAAATAAAGTAAGCTTGGTTTGAAAAATCTCATTTTAAGGTGAAAAAAGTCACATATTTATAATATTTAATCAAATCTTTAAGATATACGTGGTCTCCCCAAAGGGATATTTCTAAATTATTTCTAAAATTTGTCTATAACTCCAAAATATATTTCATATCCTCTCATCACCCAACTCAAAATTCCCATTGTATTCAATGGTAGTTTTGCATCTAGAATGATGGGAGAATATGGCTCATAATTGTATCTAATTGTATAGAGATCCAGCTTTGATTGTGACATCAGTAATGTGAAATTTTAGAGTAACCTCATATGAGGCTCATACATTCAATGTAAAATCTTGGAGATGTATCTTATTTCTTTATAGACAGACAAGCAGATGTATGCAATGCACTGTGCTGTAAAGCCATGCAGCAGTATGTAATATGACAGCAGCCAGTGCTACACTTTATGCATTGCTATGACAACCATATCACAACCAAATCACAATGCGGTGTTAGATGTACAAAAATAAACATACCCATACCATATCTAGTCTATGCCTCTCCAACTCCTGGTAGAAAGAGTTGGCACAACATTATGAAACAGAAATCACAGAGTCATGAAACCAATTTTTAACCCCCCCAAAAGACACCAATACCAAAGCAAGGCAATAAACTGTAAGATGAAGGAAAAACTTAAGCAGGAATCATATCGGAAAATTTTAAGAAAATATTTGGAAGATTTTTCCCCGAAATAGATTTAAGAAAAATTATAAAATGTACATTTCAACAATTGTATAACTATGAATACAGACCTGATGCTTCAGAAGAACAGCTTGTTGTCTTCTCATTTCTTTTTCCTTAAAAATAAGAAACTTTTAATATATGATTTTTGGGAAAGATTCAGAACATGCTAACTAGTATTAAAAATTCCTTTTCTGACATTCTAGTCTTCTGTTAAGTTAAACCATTTGAAATTAGAAATATTAAATCTCTCTTATTTTTAAAAAGGCAATTTCATTTGCTTCTAACACCTATACAAAAACAGCATGACTGTAACCATTTCAAATTAAAATGCAATAACCTAATAGCACACTAAAATGGCATATTCACTGAACTGATTGAATAAATGATTAGAGCATGTTAGATACAAATGGCATATTTATTTTTACTATTTGATATATATGGCAAAATCTTCAAATATAGCTGATTGAATTGATTCTATTCTGAACATAAATGCCCATATATACTCTAAATGATACATTTGTATCATTTCTATACACTCTATATGATTAAGAGTGACACAAGACTATGGGATCAGTTTAAGATTTTCATGCTCACCTATGATTCAGGGCACCATTCCAAAGGTGTGGGGCTTAATGCAAACAATTCTATGAATGTCACCAATTCAAATATTTTTAAAAAATGTAAAATCCAGATGAAATTAATATTAAAGGCAGCATTAAAAGAAGCAAAAGTCTAAAGAACGAATAAAGAGAACCTATGTAGAAAACATATACTTCTGGGCATTATAAGATATTGTTGTTGTAGCTCTTTCCAGAACCAGCAGGATCACTTAGCTGACTTCCTTCAGTAATCAATTACCAGAAAAAGTGAAAGCTCTTTACTTTCACTTTTCTAATAATTGCTTATGATAGTCATAAAATGTTGTGGGAGTGGGGGAGGGCACACAGATTTCCCCAACACTTTTATGCTTCATGCAACAAAATAAAAATCAAACATTCCCAAACACTTGAAGTTACAGTTATTGGTAATGGCTAATTTTATTATTGGTAAATACAAGTTTATGTTTCTATAGGCTTTTCATTTTTAAGAGTTAAAACAAGGGCTGAACATTAACAAAGAAAAGTTTTAATCTAAAAAAAGAATCAGGTTTGAGACACGGTTTGAAACATAAACATAACAACATAAAACAACTTTGGGGAGGTCATTCTTACTCAGCAAAAGTATATACAGGTTTTATGTAATAGTTTGCATTTCTGATTTGTCAGCTATTTAAAGAGCTCAAAGAATCACATGAAACCTGTATAATGAAATAAAAAATATATATATACACAATATACATACAATAAAAGCACACATTATACACATGTTGGATCTGTGCTAAATATTTTTTGAGATGGTCATTTTGAGTACAGCTATTATTCATATAATTGATACTATTATAAAATCATAGTTTTTATTTTAGAAAAATAAAAACTCTGATTCTCATCTAAACTAACCTTTATTCGTTTCTCGGCCTCCAATAATTTGGCATTTGCCGCTTCTTCCTTCTTTTTCTTTTTAGCCTGTGCATGCAAAACAGGTCTCAAAGTCATGCAACAGCACCACTACAACTTGAAAATAATCTCAGACTTGAAATGGAACTACATGCCTCACAAGGTACAAAACAATATGTAACATATATGTAGACAATTACAGATTTTCAACCAATTAATGTTGTATTTAACATACTAATTTCATTTCTAATTTATAGGTCACCATATTGAGATATACTTTTTAAAAAGTTAGTTTTTATTGTCTTCAAACTTAAAAGTTTGAAATAACTGAGTTTATTCTACCTTAACCCTTAATTACAGGAAAAATTATGTTGTGTTATTTTCCTGCTTTTCAAATAAAAACATGGTAACTATAAAATAATTTAGAAAATAGATTTTAATTAATAAAGTATAAATCAGTAATATAACTGCATATGTCCAATATATTTGATATTATGATGTTATACCTTTAAAATATAAACTAAAGAAATCCATTATTCAGTTGATTTAAATATTAAGAAACATCATAAATCTAACTTTTCATAACTGTATACATTCATTAAATTAAGGGTTTCAAAAAATACAATGGAATCTTAAAATATTTCATGGAACACATATCAAGATAACATTATTAAATTTGAACTTTTTTTTACTTAAAAGTCATTATCTAGTAGTTTCATAAGTACCTAGGAGGCACTGTCAATTTACTGTGTAACAGGGATATTTTCAATGGGGGAGAGAAGTTTGAAATGGTTAAGAGAACACATGTATATTTTTCTCTAGAAAGAAAAAACCTGCAACAAAAACTTCAGTTATCTGAAGCCCTCAGGAAACAAGTTGTTCTATATAGCAAATAGTTTACTGAATAACTGAGAGGTTATAATAATTTTAAACATTAAAAATTCATTTTCACTGTTTTGAATTGGAACAATTTTGAGACATATGCTGGCTTATACATAGTACACTAAACATAATTTGGCTTTTTCTTGATGACTTTTTTCTGAACAACTGATGTTATACTGCAGAGTTCAAAACAATAATACCTTCTGGCTATTAAGGTGTTGAAATTGCTAGCTATTCAACAAAAAGATTACACATCGTTGGAAGGCTTCTGAATTCCTGTAGGTTGGTTGGACCATTTCTGTATTTTTCCTAGCTAGCTTTGGTTATTACTTCTGCTGTTGCCAAATTATGTCTTCTAGCCCTATTCTATCAACTTGCTTGGAAGAAGAGCATAGAAGAAACCAGAAAACCAAGCTTAAACTAAATAAACTGTTTTGACATTAAGTTCTACTTTTGCTTTTAAAATGTTTTTTTTAACCTAAATTAAAAGCTAATATCTGACTATAAGTCCTAATAACTTTCCTAAAAGTAAAGAATATAATTTTTAACACATGAATTTCAAAACAACTATATTGTCAACTTAGACATTTCCCTTTTAACTTCTCTTTTGTCTTTTTTCTTAGGTTTTTACTGTTAAGATTAGATGAGCTTGCTAGTTAAGGTCTTACTCTATGCACTGTGTTTAAGGAGAATTTCTCATGGACACAGTAAGAAAATGTACATAAATGTACATAAATTTATTTTTGCAGATTTTAAAATGTATAATTATTTTAATTATATCAAATTTAAGAAGTCTACCTCTAGAATTTGCTGGGCTCGAAGTTCTTTCTCCATTCTTATTTGTTGTATTCTCTTAATTTTTTCCTGTAGGAAAAATTATGATACTTTAAGGTAATAAACTAAATTTCTAGGTAAAAGGCATTTATTTAAGAGGAATCAAATAAATTTAGAAATATAGTCACCAAAAGTTGCACAAGTTTAATACAAATTAATAACTTTAACATTACAAATACATATTCATGGTTTAATATAATTTTATAAAATCTCAAAATAATTTGTAAAATACAGAAACCAGGTAAAATAATTTGATTAAGCTCATTTAAGCCTTCAGAACATTGTAAATATTTGAAATATAAATACTACTTAATTTGAGATAAATGTAGGACAGAATAGTAGAAAAATAGTGTATCAGGAGTCATAAAATAAGTAGAGGTAAGGTAATGTACAGCAGGATAACTGTAGTTAACAATATTGCATTGCATATTTGAAAGTTGCTGAAAGTAGATCTTAAAAAATTCTCATCACAATAAAAACAATTTTTCTAACTACATTTGGGGAAAGATGGAAAGTACATTTATTGTGGTGATAAACATGCAATCTATACAACTAATATAATGTCATATGCCAATTACAACTCAATAAAAATATCCTTAGAAAAGTATACCTGCCAAACAACAGTAAATTATAAATAAAAGTTTCCATAACACAATTTAATTCACATGTTGAATAATATGACAATATGACATTGCTTTTAACTACAATAAGCCAAATTCAGAATAACCTAATATTATTTTAAAATGGATTAAATATACTTTAACATTCTAGGGAATAACTGATTTTCATGAAATAACACATTCACATTGTCTAAATTTGATGCACTTGTTATTGTTTTAGAATTTAAGTGATCTAAGTTCTGATAAGAACTTTGCATTTTGATTTTAAAAAATTATCTCATGCTATAAGCACATTGTTAACAATGTCATGTTCATAAATCCCTTTGAAAGCTCAAAATGGGTGCTGATGAGAAAAAAATGCAGGTCTCAAAAAAACCCTGAAATTTTTCTACTTGCAAATTGTAGTATTTCCTGCCCAATACACTTTATGCTGCTGTATATTACAATACTCATTCCAATTTCCAAATGTTAGCTGCAACATTTGAAGTTATATTTTAATATGTTTTAAACTTATTTCTCTTTTTGTACACTGATGTTAATTCCTTGCAGGGGTATACAACAGTATATGAGATTTACAGAATTATTATTTTTATTTTAGAAGATTGATCACATTCTATTATTTTGCTGCTGATGATCCTGTCTTGGTTTGTATTATTAATTATAGCTTGCAAAAAATAAAAACCCAGATATATCTTTTGTTTCATTTCCAAGTTTCTGATAAGGTTGCACTTGATATATTTGAAGTAATTATTTGTTTAGAGCTTGGAACCCAAGTTAAACATACTCTTGATTTAATTTTTCTGCTTTTGTCAATCACAAGGATATGAAGTTTTATGTTCTCAAGTCAATAAGTCATTCATTGTTCTCTTATGAACAGAGATAGGTATGACATCTTGGAATTAAGGACATTCATTCTAGTGCTTGTTCTTAATTGTACAAAGTGATTTTTATATATGTATATATATTTTGTCATTCTGTAATTATCATTAGCAGAGCTAAATCTTATTTATAAATTAATATAGTTATTAAACCTTATAATATTGAGTACCCAATCACTGAACGGAATACTTTACATAAAATATGGTATTTATCATAAATAACATAAGAATTGAAATTACCCTCTTTTAAACTAAGAAAAAGTAAAGTTGTTGGAGGGTAAATATTTTGCTAAAAACATATATTGATAGTAAATATGGAGCGCTGGTCAGACTGCAAAGCCTTTGCTCCTTCTACTTCATAAAAATGTTTCTGAGAGCTACAGCAAATTGCCTGGAGGACTTTGGGGATAGGTTTGGCCTACTAGGTGGAAAAAATAACACAGAGGATGAGAAGTACATGCTACTCTCTCTTCTAGATCTAATGCTCACTTTAAAATAAGTATTATATTACTCACTATGTGAGTAGATGTAAGCTATACTTTGGAAATAAGGAAAGTCAGGTGGTACTCTGAGCCAACCCTCAGATAAATATCTTGATGACTCTCTAAGATCAGCTTATTTGCATTATTGTTGTTGCTGGAACCTTGGAATTCAATGCTTTTTTGATAAGCAACAAAGATTATGTATACTTAGCTTGCAGCCACTTTAATACTTTTTAAGATCACAAAGATGAATTTAAAGTGTTGATGGCATTTGATGGATCACTCTCTAGCCATTAGGAAATTAGATAAGCTATAAAAATGTACAACAGAAACAACAGTATTTCACTTAAAATGAAATATGAACTCGTTTTACATATATGGGTAAAATGCACTAAACCTTTATTTTAATAACTGCATTTATTATTAGACTAATGTCTAATGAAAGACTACTAATATCTTTAGCAGTCACATTTAACAAACTAAGAAAGGAATACAAGTTTGCAATTGACTAAGTTATAGTAAAAGAATATATCATACATTTGGTGTTTTATATCTACCTTTTTAAAAAATAAACATTTGTTTTGTGCCAAGGACTGTGGCAGGTACTTTACATTCAATCTCAAAAAGCTTCAGAAAAGGCAGTTTTTTCTTTTACAATAGAGGAAATAGAGACTTAGAGGTTAATTAACTCATCTTAGTTTACAAAATTATAGCAGAGCTCATATCTAACTCTAGGCATGATCCTAGATTTCTAAATCATACACAACAATGTAAACCAATGTTACCTCAATGAAAGAAAGTAACTCTTGGATACCTGACTACAAACGCTAAATTCTGAATCCCAATTCTAT
Source organism: Scalopus aquaticus (assembly GCA_004024925.1). Taxonomy (NCBI): domain Eukaryota; kingdom Metazoa; phylum Chordata; class Mammalia; order Eulipotyphla; family Talpidae; genus Scalopus; species Scalopus aquaticus. The sequence continues at coordinate 9,262 of PVIJ01021375.1, read as the reverse complement.
AGCAACTTTCTAATTATACTACTTTAGTTGATACTGGAAGGAACCTTAGCGATAACAACATCAAATCCAACCCAATTCATTTATTAGCAGTTATTTCTATAACAACACAAATGACTTCATTTCACACTCAGAAATAATTACTTGCTGTTTAAAAGGTAAAAAGATAGTAGTTTCTCCCATTTTCTTTCTGCTCTAATGGTTACATGAATATGTGGAGATGAGAGAGTAATTCAAGCATCTTTAAAAAATTGCAAATCTTGTCATGACATACTTTACCAATATGAATTTTAAAATCACTTCATCTACATAGACTTACTTTTTAAAACTACATAGGAGAGGGATATTGTAGGTACAGATAGAATGCTGGGAGTGCTGAAATAATGCTTTCATTATTTGCACCAATAATTTTTCAGTAATTCTGAAATTATCCGTAAGTATAGGGGAGAAAAGTATCCTATAAAGCTTGAATTTAATTTTTCACTAGTATTTTACATAATTTAGAACAATTAGTTTCTTATAAAACTTGCAAATATTAGTAATATCCTTTAGTTACTGATACATTATACTTTGTTGTTTAAGAAGTTAACTTAGGGTCACAGTCTATCAGGATGTTAAAAATACTTGTACAAATTGTCTGGTAATCATTTCCTTAAAAACTTGGAAGTAGAAGACTTGACTTAAAAATGAGATGAATTTTAACTAGTGGAAGATGAAAACTTTCTAAATAAGTCATGTAATATTAAAGTGAAATATAGTTATTTCAGAAATCAAAATAAAATTTTTAAAAGTGAAATAAAATAAAAATGAATACATATCTACACACGCAGAGAGATCTTCAAAATAATGCCTGTGTTTTAAAATCAGTTCAAATACATAAACATACCTGTTGTTTCATAATCTTTATCTGTTCTTTTTGCTTTCGCTTCTCCTCAGCAGCCATTATTGCTATGATGAAAAACCAAAAGCACAGACATCAGAAAAGAACGAAGAGAAGTCTCTTATGATATACTCACTTTGCAAGTTTATGTATTCATTTAAATCACTCACCTTGTTGTTTTTTAGCTTCTTTGGCAACCCGAGCCTGTTCTTGCTTTTGAAGTTTTCTTAAAAGCTTTATTTGGGCTGCTTGCCTGGCTATTTCTGAAAAACAAAAAATTTCAAAGCATATTATTAATAACTTTAGAGAACTGCTAGCTTAAAAAATAACGACATGTGAAACTGACATCATAACAAATAACGTAATTTTTAAGAAAATTTCCTAAGGTTGGATACCAAGTCAGATAATGATATGGCAGATGTTATGTACATTTTTCCTAGGAGTTTCTAAACTATTTCATCAAATATGAATCCTACATGAAATGATGCTTCTCTTAATTCTCAACACGGAAACTAATATAAGTAAATTTTTTAACATTTCATGTAATTCCCACCTAGTATGAAAGTAGCTGCTAATGCGTAGCTTTACTCTTCAAAGTAATGAAGTATATTTTTTAAAAAAATACACATGCACAAATAAACTAACAACACAAAGTTCCCCAAACTTAGCATTTCAATCATCTGAATAAAGATAAAGTTCCTGAATCTAGGGCTTTTTCTTTTATGAAGGAGAAAGATTAAATCTCCTAAATTAAAACAATATAGAATGTTAATGAATTTTAAAGACAACATAGTTCTCATAAGTTTTAAGGGCAAATGTATGAAAACATGTTAGATTGACATAATTAATGGTCCAATTCTTCATTTCTCTCTACACCCATGCAATTTGTCATGTGACCTTGCTGCTTCTCTCTTGAAGAGGTGGAAAATATTTTCTACTTTCATGTTTCTGAGTTCAGACATGTGATCTTTTTTGGCCACCAGGATGCTAGCAGTAGAGATGCAAGCAGAAGAAAAAGTATTTTTGTATTCTTTCAACTTTCATTCTTGTGCTTTGTCCATTACCATGAGGACATGTTTGGGCTAGATTGTTGGTGTCTGGGATACACGTAGCCAGCTGACTCCACACATGTGAACAAGTCCAGCTGAGATCAACAGAGATGCCTAACTTACCTCCAGCAGATTCTATCTGTACAAGCAATTAACACATAGTACACCACTGAGGTTTTGTAGTTGGTTGTTTACCAGCATCATTGTGGCACTAGGTAACAGAAAGCATGTAATGTCATGCTTTTTTCTGCTAGCTAATATGGTAAGAATACTTGTATTAAAGGGGTGTATCACTTTAGAAAAGATTGCTTTACCGTACACATTGTTTTAAACGTGTAGTGGAAGAAGAGTTTTTTGAAAAACCTGTATGTTATATTCATCAATAAAAAATATGATTAGGTAACACGTGACTCATTTGAGCTCTAATAAGATCAATCATTGATTGAACAGCTGTATTAAATTCATACAATCTTGTATAATCTTTGTAACAACGTCATGAGACAGGCAGTATTATGACCAGCTAACAAAGTAATTAAGGCTGTAGTAGTTCAATAACAAAGGCAAAATCTAAAACTAGATTTTTTTGACTACACAATCTATATGCTATAACTTTCAAATTCCTTTAGGTATTTTTAAGAAATTGGAAAGCTTTGAGATATAAAGAACTTAACTTTATATCAGTAGGATAGCTGAGGTGAATTCGGTTACTATGGCTGATTCTCTATTATCAAGAGATTAAAAAAAAGGGGGATGGGAAGTAAAAGGAGACATTTTATCTCATAAATTGAAAATGCTATGAAAATTTACAGAAGCTTATACTAAAGAATTTTTCCAATAATTTTCAACATTAGGTTATAAATATCATCAAAATTTCTGAGTCATAAAAAGGATATCCTGTTTACTAAATCCTCCGGGAAATAAAAATCTATAAACTGGCTTGCAGTCAATAACAATAATTGATAATAAAAAAACTTTTGCTGAACTCTGTTTTAAAGATCCAAATCCACCTTAAAATGCAAAGATGTGTTAAGTAATTTAGAAAATGTTTCCTAAGAAATATAAGCGTAAGTATGACCTGTTGTTCCAATCTATATTGATGCTTTCTAATAGGAATCTGAACTTATAATAAAGTGATTCTATAATAAACACATATGTATTTGTATATGACTACATGAGTCATTTTCAAGTCCCCTACAAGAACACAGTAGCTTTTAAATCCTTCGAAATTTTTGCTTTAGCATGGAAGATTCAATTTTGATTGACCATTAAAAATTTATAGAGCAATTGAAGAAGATAGGAAAAAATGTTTTAAAATTAGGGACACTGTGAAGGGAGGAGAATGAGTTAGAGATCTAGAAAATTCACTTCAGCTCTAAGGAGTATACTGCTCCTGATATCTCATTCGTTTCATTTAAAAATATTTACTTAAATATTTAAACATAAAAGCTTAGTTTTGATAGTTTATTTTCACACAGAATTGGGGATATTTTGGAAATATCACATTCCTTTAATTCTAAGATGCATTTTTAAACATTTTAACAAGTTTAAAATAAGAACATATCTAACAACTGAGAGTAATTTTCTTTATTAATGGCACTTCTTAAAATAATGATGCATTGTATAGACAAGCTATGCCACCTTACATTCTGTGCTGTATCAAACGGACAGGTACTACTTGATATTTTAGCACATTTAAATATTAATAGTATTGGCCAATTACACACAGGTTTACTTATATAGGTTATTTTTCCCCCATATTCCAACCTTGTCATGTTCTTATTTGTATTCTCTGGGAAATTAGAGAACTTTCACAATGCTTGGATGCACATTTCATAATGCTTGGATGTACATTTATTTTATGATTATGAACCTTTCTTTAAATTAAGTTCAGGTTTTCATTTTAGTTGAGTCATAGTGGGATAACATAAAGCAGAATCTAGACCCACACCCCCACACACATAACGCCAACCTTTTTATAAGATGACTTTTAGAAATAAGTAGGAAAATAAAGTGATTAATTCCTACAACCATTCCTTTTCAAGGAAAAAACATGCATATTATATACCATATTCTTACAATTAGTAATAAACTTATTTATTGTTACATGTTTAATATTCATATACAAGCGGAGAAGATGATAATGTACAAAAGGCAACATAATAAGAAAGAACTCTGTAACAGAATACAAACCAATTTGAAATCTATAGGCTGTAAAACATGGAGTAAAAGTTGAATGATTAATGTCTGTTTTGTGAAATAAAATTTAATTTTTGCAAATGCTGAGTTATTTTTGATACTATTCATCCCAATGATATTTGTATGAGATATGCAAAACATGCATGAAGACTCAAAGCTTTGGGTATCAGTAAATTTCAAATTCTCTTATTTTAAGCAAATAATGCACATTCCCCACTATTGTACATTCTTGAGAAGTCAGTGCTTTACTGACAATATTAATATAAAAACTCATCATATACAGTTATATCTGTAAATACATTCATTTTTAAGTCTTCACTAGTAAATAAATATTCAGGGAGATGAAAATCTTAATAGAAACCAAGTCAAATTATATTAAGGGCTTCCCTGGTGGCTCAAGAGGTTAAGTCTTAGCACTGTGAAGTTATCAGCTGCCACTACAGCATGAGTTTGATCCCTGGCCAGGCAGCTAACGCACACGGCACAGCAGACCTCTCCTGTCTCACCCACTGCTCCCCTCAGCAGTATATTTCAATAGATCTGCCTGTTCTGCTCCCCACTCTATCTCTGGTGAATCCTCTCACCACCCCCCACACCTCTGGCCTATAGCCCAGCTCTTGTATGCATAAATAAATAAATCTTTTAAAAAAATATATTTAAAAGTATTTACTAACATACTAAGTATAGTATGTTATAGTAGTAATAGTTATAGTATAACTAACATACTAAGGCAGAGAAACAACTATATGACATTAAGTTATATGCCAGGCAGTTAACATACATGCCATTGTTGGAAGTATGAATCAGTGCAACCTTTTTGGAGACCTTTTGGCCTGCTGTCTCCCCAAATAGAAAAATACACACACCTTTGATTCAGAGATACTATGCTAGGATTTTATACTGCAGATAGCGACATTTATAGAAAGATGTAAAGAAATATAAAATATGTATTTATGTTAGCATTGTTTGTCATAACAAAGATCAAGAAATAGCTGAAGCACTCATTAAAGAGACTGACTAAAGAATAGTAAATGCCATACACACAGTATCACTTAATATTCAGCCATTAAGAGCATAATAAGGTTGATTTATAAGTATGATATAGAAAAACACTCAAGATAAACTTAGTGGAAAAATATCAAGTTGAGCAGTATGTATAATTTTATTTTAGAAATCAAAAAGACTATATATATGTATATATGTATACATACATACTTTTTTATACACATATATGAGTGAGTGTGTATAAACATTTCTGGATAGATTAACTAGAAAACTCTTAATAATAATTCCATTTCTGAGTGTCTTTTAAAGAAAGTAGAATGAGTGTCTTTTATTTGAAAGCATTTTGTTCTATGAGCTTTTATCATGGATATGTGTCTTATAATAAAAGCAAAGCAGTTATAAAGAAATCAATATTATGACAGTATTTATAATAAATAGGTGTCAGTCAGGCTTCTTCTCCAGAAAATGCCCATGAAACAATGTAAAATCGTGTTAGTCTTTTTAAATCAGTTTTTATTATTAAATCTTTATTTTACATTGAAATATATGTTTATATATATATGTATATACACAGGAAGAGCTCTGTATACAAACCAATTTGAAAGTATAGGCTATAAGCCTGGAGTAAAAGTTGAACAATTAGAGTCTGTTTTGTTAAATAAAATTTAATTTTGCAAATAATAAATTGACATTTTGGATACTATCCATACCAATGATATTTGTATTAGATATGCAAGACATGCATATCTAATCTATACATGCTTGTGAACATAATACACCAACATATATATTGAAGTAGTTCACAGCAGAACTATTTTATTTTGGTCAGCTTTTTCTGTGTCAGATACAACAAGAGGCTTGATGTTGGTAATTTACAGTTTTGAATCAAAAATACATTTGAGGTAATTATTGTCACTTGGTGCTTATTAAGTGATACTTAATGGTGATGTTAAAATAACTACTTTTGATTTAAACATTAGTTGGGCATTTTGAAAACATATGTAACATATGCAGACTATAGAAGGACCCAAACTAAAAGACTGGGGTTACTTACCAGTAATTGGAGTTCAATTTACTCCAATTTACTCCACAGATCCACATATTTTGGAGTATTCCCTTGTACCACCTCAAGGAATCGGGAGCTGTTAAAATGAGAATTTCCAGAAGGTTGGCACAACCTTAAGGTATGTGCCAAGTGCTGGTTCATTCCCTTTCTGTGCAAGCCTTAAAAGCTTATTACCCACCTTGGTAATCCTAAACACAGAGGATATGATGTATTCACAAGTATGGATCGAGAAAGCAGCTTACCTAATCAAAAAATTTAAGTTACCAGTGGAATTCCTTCTTATTTTCTCATTTCAATTCTAACACAGATATTCACTTTTTAGACACTGAGAGCAGTGTCAACCATTACAAGTTAAAAACACAAGAAACCTAATGCTTTTTCGTGTGATTACTAAGTTTCTGGTACATCGTTTCTTACCTTGGGCTTGCAGTTTTCTTAGTAATTTGGCATCTGTATTATCCAGAAATTCAGCATTGCCAACATTTGGAGGTCGACCCTTGCGACGCCTCATCCTGGATTCTTCTCTTGCTCGCTGTCTATCTGGGTTTGGTGGTCTTCCTCTACGACCTTCCATTGCCCTGATATGGGGAATGACATCCTCTTCTTTCAAAAGACACCACTGCATTCCCTTTTAATGGAGATTTTATAGAAATAATATATTACCACCCACAAAATAAACAAAAGTGATCAATATATTGGTGAATTTATAGTTATTTAAACATTTATAAAACAGGTACAAACTTCAGACATTTTTTAAATTACAACTGTTCATGGCCTTTGGGAGAGCTTTCATATTATTAACTTTAATGACTTCAACTTTAAATACATAGGGATTTATACCTGTATCTATAAATATATAAAAAATTATATATCTGAGTCACCAAAAAAAGTCAAACCTGGATTTGATTAAACATCAGACTTGATTACTATAACTTTAAAGAGAAATAGAATGAGAAGTGATTGTTAAACTCCACAACAGTATCTAGTCTGTAGGAAATTCTACAAATTACTAGCTTCATCAACAAATTTAGGAAGGAAAATATCTGTGGGTGATTAAAATCCTTAAAAGATATATCAGTTTCAAAGTATGGGTTTTATTTATTGGTTTAAATAAACAAACTGCTCAAAAAATGACAACAGGAAATTTGAAGAGTGATATTTAATAATACCATGTAAGTATTATAAAGTGTGATAATGGTACTTTAGCACTCTTGGACAATACAAGAGTCCTGACCATTTTAGAGATAGAAATGGAGGAAATATTTACACAAAAATAAGATGTATAAGATCTGCTTTAAGAAGATATGGAAAAGGATAGGTATAAAGGGGTATAAGTAAAACATACAATCTATATGATAATTTGTAAGTTGATGAAGGATACATTATTCTATCTACTTTTGTGTATATTGGAGATTTTCCATTCTGGGTATACTGATGTAAACAAATACATCAGCATCATGGCAATACATTAAAGAAATGATGCTGCTCAGTGTACAGATTCAAACTAAGTCTGATTTTCATTGTCCTTCAATGTGAATCAAAACAAGTATTGTACATTGTTACATTAACTTACTTAGAGCACAAGGTAACACATTCAGATATAGAAAAGGCATCCTTTAAAAATAATCCTATTAAGATAATTGTTTTACTATTGTTTCTTTTGTAAAGGAAAAGTCTGTAAGTATGAAGATTAAGGAAACTAACTCCAAACAACTAAAGCCAATCAAAAGTTCTGCAGTTAAGGTGACGTCATCAACATGGCGGTGAAGGGACGCTAGTATCAACTCTCCCAAAAGAAAAGCTGCCTATGAAGAGACATCAGCCAAACCCAGAGAAGATCCAGAAACGCTACATAAATCTAACACCCTCACGGGTGAGTAGAACTTGGAAAGAAGCTAAAAAGACTGATCAAGGAGAAGAAAAAACCACCAGATCCCCTCTCCCCTCCCCTCAACACAAAACCAGACCAGGAGACCAAGACGAGAGGCACCTGAGGAAACCCAGGAAAAAAAAAAAAAAAAGGTGAGCAGAGGCGTTTTCCCGGGCACGGCAGAGTGATAAAACTCGAGACTGACACCAGCAGTCCCTCCAGGTAGCAACAGAGCCCTGGAGAGGGCAGCGTGCACTAGGGAATTTGGTGGGACACGGAACAAAGTCCGGGGCAGCCGCGGTGTGGTGTGGTCCCTCCCCCAACCACCATTATGGAGCCAGCACTCTAGCTCCTGTTTGGAACAGATCTCTGGGGTAGTGGTCTACCCACCCCTTCAGTGACACTATTAATAGCTAACCACTGGAGGAAACGTGGGAGAAAAAAGAAAAATCTCCCAGCTACAGGTGCGGGAAAAACACAGGACACAAGCCGAACGCCATAGGAACTTCCTGTCCTGTCCCGTGCAGGAGAGCGAGGGCTCCCGAGGCAGTTCCACTGCGCCGCTGGCAGAGAATTACCGTGGGAGGCAGTCAGTTTCATAACCCACAGATGAAGACTGCAGACTAGGCTGCCGCAACTGCCCTCCAGGCGTCGGAGAAGTGCGGAACAAAAGCCGCGCTTGGTTGGCACTTCCCGATCTTTGCCCCGCGCAGAAGAGGGAGCCAGGTCAGGGCAACCCCACCCAGGCAAGCCAAAGCCCTCCAGGCGTGCACGCCCCTGCACTGCCACGGCCCTGCCCTCCAGCCGTGCAAACAGCTGCGCCCTGCCCTCCAGCCGGCCAACAGCCTCGCCCCCGCCCGCCCTCCAGCTGCCTGCACCGTCCACGGCCCGGCCCTCCAGCCCTGCGCACGCGCGCACGCAGCTACACCCCCACCCTCTGGTCGTGTGTGCCGAGCCGTTGCCACCCTCTAGCAAGTAGAACCAAGAACCATGCCTGCCCGCACCAACAGCACAGGAATGCAACGATCAGAGCAAAGCAGAAGGCCAACAACAGGAAGAAAAAAAATTACAAATGACCCTCAAAACAATTCACCACAGAAAGAAAACCCTTCTTCAGAACCCAATAATATGGACATAGAAGATTACATCTGCCTAACAGATAAAGAATTCAGAATTGCCATAATAAAAAAAATAATAGA